>CAKNXH010059355.1:75238-153264 GCA_932178445.1 Andricus quercusramuli | reverse complement strand
TACACACCAGGAATAATATTATTAAGCTTCACTCTTTGGTGCATAATGGATTAACCTCGCCAAGATATACTAATCTTTTCAAGTATTTATTGTACAGAAGCGTACAATAAATACTTGAAAAGATTAGTATACCTTGGCGAGGTTAATCGATTATGCACCAAAGAGTGAAGCTTAATAATATTATTCCTGGTGTGTAAATTAATATCATAATTTATCAAAATAACAGAATCGGAAAAGTGACGCACATAATTTTTCCAAACTCCAATCCCAAATACATCTGAAGGTTAAATTTTCCCTGTTGTTCCTGTTGGAATAATTTCAAAATTTACAATATAATAGGAGGATTTTGCTTCTTCCAGCACAGTTGCGCAATGACCAGTCCATGAATCAAGGACTGAAACGCTGTTTGGTCCTATGTTTGGAAAATAAATTTCCTCCAACGAAGTCTTGAAATGATCTGCAAATAATAAAACCAATTATCATTGCTTTCATACCATTTTTAATAGAAGTAGATAATGTCATGTTACCTGAGGTAAGTTTTCCCGATTTTGAAGCATCTACATATACATTACTCGGCCTAAATAATGTACTATCTACAATTGGTCCCAATTTTCCGTTTGGTTCTTTTAAAACTAGAAATAGAGGTGAAAGAATTTATCCGTCAGCAGATATTAGTGGTTGGATAGTGTAATTGTGGGTCGTGGACGAAATAGACTGGACAACGCATTCCACCTTTTTTTTCTCCTCCAACAGCCAAAGTTTTCCCGGAAAGAATTCCCAATTGAAAACCACTTTGATCCGAATTATACACATTCTAGGTATACTTTTGCATTTGCTATCTCTTGCTTCACACTGTCTACAAATTCATCTGCCTTTATTTTTAACTCATCGACATTTTCCAAAGTCTTTCTGGTAACAAACTTGTTTATTTGTCTGGAAACTGTTCTGTGTTTGCTCTTAAATTTAGCAAGCCATGTTCGAGAAGCGCGGAAGCCGAAATCTTCATGGCTCACCTCTTTTTGTGCTTTTAATGCCCATCTGCGTATGTCTTTATCGTGAACAGTCAGCCCATTATCAACTGCTTTTTGGAACTTTTCTAATGTAACGTCGTATATCCTAGCAACTTCATCTCTATAAGTACCGTCTTCATGGAGAATATTGGCTCAACGTCTAAATTGTTTGACTGAAAAAACTTTTCTGAATTTTTGCTGTACACTCTCAAGACTTAAATTTTTCTTCTTCTCATTTCTCCAGTATTTGACTACTCTTAATTTATAGTCGTATGTTAGTTCTTCCTCATCTTTTGTGCATCAATCCATAAGTGAAAAAGACGAATTAGGAATATAGTATTGAACATCATCCTCTATGATTTGTTTATCTGCATTTTTAAAAGGTTCTTGAAAATCTAAGAAATCTTCAATCATCGTCATCACACCATTAAATTATTCTATGGCATCCAACAAAATTGCTTCAAAATGATCCTTTGATTCAATTTCCTTAACTTTTGTCGAAGTTTCTATCATATTTAATTCAAAGGATCCACCTTTATTTTTAAACCTGTAGAAAGGTTGAAAAGTTTTGTTTGAAAGCAACAGGGAATATTAAAATATAAGAGAAAAATCTATATAAATTGTAAGACGTATACACTTGGACACGTTCAAACAAATTTCATATTTTTTAAAGATTTTTCCATATCAGGAGACAACTGAAAAAATTTTAACAGAAAATCAAAATTTTTCCCGGTTAAACATATATTATCGGTTTTTCACAGCCGAAAAAAGACACACTAGAAAAAAACGACGAAATTGTTGAAGAATCCAGTATAAGAAACGAGAAACTTGCAAAAGAAGAAGTGTATTTAATTTTCTTTTTCAAAAGTATTTTTACGGCATTCAATTTAATTTTGACGTGAATAAAAGTGGTTAGTTTTTTTGTCGCAAAGAAAAAATTCAAATCGTCCAAAGATTACTTTGTACTAAAGAGTTAAGTAAATATATTTGAATACAAATGTTCTGCTAACATCTCTGTTTTATTTTATGAACAAATAACATCCATTATAAAAGATGTAAGGTAGTTTATTCCGAGTTTACAGAGATGTGAATTTGTGGCCCAAGGCAGGGCCCTGAGACCCTGCCCCGGGACAAGTATCAAATTTTGTTGAAAACGCTTTTTTCATGTAATAATGTCGATGAAAATCTAAACCAAAATTTCCACGAGAAGTCGATTGGTCACCCTTTTGAACTGTTGTTTTCAATTTTTGCAATGTCATCAATGAGTAGTTGCAAAAAATTTAGAAACGCGAAATGGCCCAAGGCAGGGCATCTTCCCTAATTCAGATTTTTCATGTATAATATCGAAATTGGAAAATTTATTGGTTACCTTACCGTTCTGCTTGATGATTTTTGGTTCATCCTGCGATTCAGAATTTTTCGAATGAACAAAGCAGTTTAAATTTGGGCAGAGTGCAGCATTTGCAACTTGAAGTGAACGGTTCCATAGAATTCGGGCAAAGTAACATTGTTGAAAACTAGACTGGACTGAACTAATTGTTAGCGAATCAGGGCAGAGTAACGGCGTTGAAAGCTAGACTGAATCCTCTTTCGGAATCTAGGGGTTTTATATTACATGTTTTCGTATATTCTTTACGTCATTGCTGTTATTTTCCAGTTTAATCTTTGCACAGACCAGTTTCTATTCTGGTTTAAATCACCTTGATTTTTTCGCAAGATAAAATTTTTCACAGAATGTACAATAATAGAATCGCTGACAACAAATAATTTGACAAAAGTTTAAATTTTGATATTATCCCCACAGGAACAACAGAAAAGATTCAATATTCATTGTCAGCTATTCAATTATTGTCCCTACTGTGTTAAATTATATCTTGCGACAAAAACAAGGTGATTCATTTACAACAGATCGCATGCCTTAAAATTAAACAAACTTTCAATATTGCGCACAAGATTTAATTCTAAAGATTAATTTTTGAAACAATTTAGGGGTAGTTACCCTCTTCAATGCTCTTTTTTTTTCTTAAAAATCCAGAAATACCTTCATCCTCTTTTTTGTGTGCAACACGTATTTTCTTCGGATTTTTTGCTCGATTTTAGACTTATTTTGCAATTTCCTACCTAATTGGGAGGTGGTTTACCCTTGCCCAATTTTTTTATTCATGTTGGATCAACTCTATTTCATTTCCCTCGTTATAAAAATATTTGTCCAATTATCCTTGTATATCGAAAGTATATATCATCATAGACAACAACTAAAAAATGTTTGGGGGTAGCTACCCCCATTAATGTTTTCTACATTTTTTTGGCGAAACACGTAAACTTTATTTTTGTCCCAAGTGCAAAATATATATTTTTAAAATTCTTCTCCTATGAATTAAGCAATTTTTAGCATATTTGAAAATATGTAGGGGTGGTTTACCCCCGCGTAATTTTTGTATTCATGTTGAATGGACTCTCCTTCACTTCCTTAGTTATAAAAACAATTTCCCAATTTTTTTTGTATATGGAAAGTATATATTATCATAGAAACAAAACAAAAAGTGTTCATGGGTAGCTACCCCAATTAATTTGTTTACAAAATTTTCCTGGCGAAACACGTCAACTTTATTTTTGTCTCAATTGCAAAATATATTTTTTTCACATTTTTTCCTGTGAATTCAACAATTTTCAGCACAACTTTAAGAATATGTAGGGGTGGTTCACCCCCTTCACTTTGTTTTTTGAAAAATTACGTTATTCATCTTTCATCACTAGGAAACTTTTCCAGTAGGTTTTGTTGAAATCAATTTTGTGTTTATACACAAAACCATACAATCGAATCTTGCGACTCCTATCTTTGAGAGGCTCTTTCACCCCCTTAAAGTGTTTCTCCGCAGATAAAAAAAATACGTGTCGCTTGGTTTTTTCGAGTATTACAACATATATCAGGGAGAATCAAATCCGCGAGGGACACCTGGAGTACCTTCCTTTAAGAAGGACTTATGTGTACTCCCGAGTGCCGATGAAATAGCTATCTTAAAAATACACTGAAGTCAAATTGTTAATAAAAGCACTGAATTCAAACGAAAGTGACAATCCCACCACTGCCAGCAAATCAGCTGTCACGTCCCGGGCAAAGGCGAGGGTAGGTTATTAATATGGAAGGTAAGGGAGGTCAAGTGGGCTAATTAAGTGAGGTTGGTAAGGCCTGACAATTTATGCCAAACAATTTTCGTGCATGCACAGTTTGAAGATGGCTTACTTTAGACACTGGTGAAAAATCTGCGCATGCGCACTTTCAATATGAGGTACTTTAGACACTGGCATAGGTAACTTTAAACACTGGTGTTGGTACCTTCTTGAAAGAAATTTAGATTTAACTTGAACAATCGTTATTTGTGATACAAGTGCGCCAAATAGTTACAAGCGAGTTCGAGAACGTAGACGAGTGCTTCGAGCCGCAGGCGAATGATGCAATCACACGAGTTACCAATCACCTATGCGCACGTGTATCACACGCTATTTTTTGCACCGCCCGTCCGAAAAAGTTGTTAGTAGGAGGTAACTAAAAATACTAATTTTATATTGCGTAGAGTGGAGTAAAGAAATTTTTTTTTAAATGTTCGAACAAATTTTTTTTTAGTGTCTGAAAAAATATGTTCTGAAAAAAATGTGTGAAAAAAAATTATCAAACAAAAATGTTGGCGTTTATGCTCTTTTGCCCGGCACGGTGGTCGGGAAGCAAAAAAAAGTCTGCTTGAAACACCTAAGAAAAGTGAATGTTGCACGCTCTTTCGGGTATCTAGGAGTGCTCAAAAATCATTGAGACAAAATCTGAACAGATGCTTTTTGCGAGAAAATCACTTTTGTGTTCAGTCAAAAGTACCAATAATCGGTAATCGGTAAAGGATGTATCTTCTCACTAAAGTACTTCACACATGATTTATAGAAAATTTGATTAACTTTAAAATGAGCCCTATAACTTTTAAAAATATTGATTGATTACTGAGATAGAGCGCATATTAGCCCTTGAACGTTCAAAAATGTTCAATAGCCACCGAGATAGAGCGTCTCAACTTGAACCCTTTTTGATTATTTTTCACGAAAATCGTTGAAAACACTGTGTGACAGTGATTTTGCACTTTTATGGAGACCTAGCACAAGTTGTAGATCTAGTAAAACTAAGAAAAACTGTATAGAAGAAATTTCCCATACACCCCCAAAATCTAATTTTTTGGCCAAAAAATCGTTTTTGGGAGTTTTATGAGAAAAATCACTCATAACTTCCCGAATTTTTATCCGATTTGAACTTTTTTTTTTCGTTTCAAAGAGGCAAGACAGGCCTTTCAGACTGCGTGTTTCTTATTTTGTTTAAATAAAAACTGACGAGAATGTAGTTGAAAGTATTTTTGATTTTTCGATTTTTTTTCATTTGTCTAACTTTGACGATGTATTTACGATATTATTCGGTTTTGAAGATTTTTTTAACACAATATTTTGAAAGTTAGTTTAATTCTGTGTTGAATGAGCCATCATCAAAGCTATGTAATTTCTATTGGTTTTGTCTATACTCGTTCTAGTACAGTACAGTGCAGTACAGTACAAAACAGTACAATATATTGAATTATTCAATACCCAAAACAAATTTTCCATTCTTTTCTTTTTGTGATCACGGTGTCCCTAGTCCTTATTGTACCCTCACTAACAAAAAAAGGATATTTCTCGAGACGCTTCATCATTCAAAGCTTCAGGGCAATAATCGCAATAAGTTTTCTTTTATATGTGGTTTGTTTGTGGATCAGCAGCATATTTTGAAGTTAAAAAATAATAACGATGAGTACGATAATAAGTTGATGAAGAGAATCGTAAGCTTGTTTATTGTTCAGATGTATCTGAACTATTTTACCTCCTTGGACTACGATCACGTATCAAATTAATGGCGTCTCTTCATTGATGGATCGTGCGTGAGTAAGTACTCTTTCAATAAGATGAATCTTATTCATTATATTCCTTTCTTGAATCTTGAGTTCAAATTTGTATGATTTAATAGGTTTGAAAGCTGTGTTATTACACAATGAAAGTAGATTTCTATCAGTTCCATTAGCATACGCAACTGATATGAAGGAAACGTATAAAAATTTGAAAAGAATACTCTGGCTCATCAATTACGCTGCACATAAATGGCAAATAGTTAGCGACTTGAAAGTGCTGACAATTTTGTTTGGAATGCAAGGCGGGTACACTAAATGTCCTTGCTACCTTTGTGAATGGGATAGCCGTGCCCCGAATAGGTATGCTAGAACTCAATGGCCTTCAATTCAATTCTTCAAAATTGGAGAAAAAAATGTTTTGAACCTTCCACTAGTACGACCCGCAAATGTCATCCTACCACCACTACACCTGAAACTTGGATACGCGAAGCAGTTTTTGAAAAAATTGAGATTCGACGGCGAAGCGTTTCGTTACCTGAAAGAAGTTGCATTCCCTAAATTGAGTGATGCAAAACTAAGAGGAGGTAACATATGATTATTATTTTTTGACACTCGAGAGTGAATTAGTTTCCTACTTGTCGGCCCTCAGATTCGGAAACTTATGCGAAATGAGGAATTGGCGAGCAAGTTGAATGCAGTGGAAAAACGAGCATGGAAAAGTTTCATATCATTGTGTGAGAATTTCCTTGGAAATAACAAGAGCCCTGATCATGTTGAAGTCGTTCACGAATTTTTGAGTGCATATGAGAAAATGGAATGCAACATGTCCATAAAGATCCATTTCCTGCACTCACATTAGAATTTCTTTCCGGAAAATCTGGGCAAGATGAGTGACGAACAAGGTGAACGATTTCACCAGGAAATAGGTGCTATTGAAAAAAGTTTCCAAGGAAAGAGCTCCATCAACATGCTTGGTGATTACAGCTGGTCACTGAAACGAGAAACCAGTGATGAAGCATACAAACAGAAGAGGTCGAGCAAGCATTTTTGACTAAATGTTATTATAATTACAATAATAAATTAATATTTGTAATAATAAATTATAATTAACAATTATTATGTAATAATACACAAAAATTACATAGCTTTGATGACGGTTGATATTATTTTCATCCCTCGCGACGCACTCTGATGTAAATTTCACGTTCGCTACGTACATGAGAATTTAGCAAAAAGTTCTTAAAATCTTAAAACTCACATAACTCCGTCAATTCTCTTCGAATTTGATTCAAAAATAGTTCATTCGACGCAGAATTAAATTCGCTTTCAAAATATTGTATTAAAAAAAACCTTCAAAACGGAATAATATCGTAAATATATCGTCAAATTTGGACAAATGGAAAAAAAATCGAAAAATCACCAATACTTTCAACTACAGTCTCGTCAGTTTTTATTGAAACAAAATAAGAAACACACAGTCTGAAAGGCCTGTTTTTTTCTCTTTAAAACGAAAAAAAAATGTTTAAATCGGATAAAAATTCGGGAAGTTATGAGTGATTTTTCTCATAAAACTCCCAAAAACGATTTTTTGACCAAAAAATGAGACTTTGGGGGTGTATGGGAAATTTCTCCCATACAGTTTTTCTTAGTATTACTAGATCTACAACTTGTGCTAGGTCTCCATAAGAGTGTCTCCAAATTTTTGTTTTTTGTAACACAGTGAAATCAGTTTTTCAAAAATTTCTCATGTCTCAAGCTGCTAAAAAAATCGAAACGCAATCTGAAAAAATTATATTTTTGAGAAATTTCTGAAAAACTGATTTTCAACGATTTTCGTGAAAAATTATCAAAAAGGGTCCACGTGAGACGCTCTATCTCGGTAGCTATTACACATTTTTAAATGTTCAAGGGCTCATTTTCAAGGTAATTGATTCCTCTACCAACACCGATAATCATATTATGGATAAAATACGTTCCTGAGGAGGTATCTCGGAAAAACCTATTTTTTCACTAATTGATTCCACTAATATGCGCTCTATCTCAGTAACCAATCAATATTTTTGAACGTTGTAGAGCTTGTTCGAAAGGTAATTTAATTCTCTACAAATCATATAAGAACAATTTTTATGATAAAATACATTCCTGAGGAGATATTCTCAAAACACCGATTATTGGTACTGTTGACTGAACAAAAAAGTGATTTTCTCGCGAAAAGGATCTGTTCAGATTTTGTCTCAATGATTTTTGAGCACTCCTAGGTACTCGAAAGAACATGCCCTATTCACTTTTCTTAGGTGTTTCAAGCAGACTTTTTTTTCCCCCGACCACCATGCCGGGGGGTTGGGTGGCGGGCTACGAAACCCTTAGAACAAAACTTCAATCATTCAAAGATTTGTCCTAGTTAAATCTAAATTTATTTCAAGAAGATACCAACATCAGTGTTTAAAGTTACCTATTACAGTGTCTAAATTACCTCATCTCGAAAGTGCGCACGAGCACTTTTTTCACCAGTGCCTAAAGTAAGCCATCTTCGAACTGCGTATGCGCGAAAATTGTTTCGCAAAAATGTTTTAATGATTGAAGTTTTGTTTTTAGGGTTTCGTAGCCCCCCCCCTGGCAAAAGTGCATAAACGCAATAATTTTTTTCAATATTTTTTTTCCAAACATTTTTTTCCAACAAATTTTTGTGTTTCAAATTTTTTTTACAAGAATTTTTTTCGACAAAATTTTTCAAAAATTTTTGTTCACAAAATTTTCTTTCAAAAATTCTTCTGCACAAAATTTGTTGTCAGGACATTTTTTTCGAAAATTTTTCTTCTCAAATTTTTTATTCAAACTTTAAACAAAAAAAAAATTTCAAAAAAAATTTCTTCACTCCACTCTATGCAATATAAAATAAGTATTTTTAGTTACTACCTCCTAACAACTTTTTCGGACGGGCTTGCAAAAAATAGCGTGTGATACATGTGCACGTAGGTGATTGGTAACTCGTGTGATCGCATCATTCGCCTGCGGCTGGAAGCACTCGTCTACGTTGTCGCACTCGCTCCGCTCATGAGCAAACCATCGACTCATGCTTCGAACCTCCGGCTCATGCTTCAAAATTCACACTCGCACACAATCACCTATTTTGCGCACTTGTATCATAAATAACTATTGTGGGATCGTTTACACTTTATCAATCCAAGGGGATTGTCTAAATTCAGAATATACACCAGTAGTTGAAATACTACATTTCCATTAGAACACGAGAATAGAAAAGGAATTACAGTTCATTAGTAGATAAAAGTTTACGCTACTTTCCAGTCCGAATGGGCAAGAGAAGATTTGTATGTCGACGATATCCCCGAAACGTTGTAGAATATCAACGGAATCCTACAGGGTGTTTAAATTGATTTGCACGAGTAATTCGAAATCAATTTATACGACGACTGGAAGCCGAAGGGACTTTCTCTCTACTTAGAATTCCGTACTATTTCACGATGGATGCGACTTGTACAAAGTGGTTCTTCGATTTATGTTAATTTAGTCCTCTCTTTGATTGTTTAATTTATGTATTAATTATTGATAGATAATTTGGTTTCTCTTTTTTTACTATTCGCTTGCTCTTTCATGAGAAGTTTCTTATTTCTATGTTTTAGATTCAAATACATGCGATGTGTATTTGCAACAATTTTGTTACATTTTTTATCACCGTTTGTGTAATCATTTGATTATAATTAAGTTATATAATATGATGATACATAATTCAATTATCCTTTAATAGGAAGGTATAACATGTAGTATGTTAATTTAATTACCTAGGCATCTCTGTATTATCGATGTTTAGGTAGGTCCGTATGCTCATGGTATCACATCGCTCATTAGCTCGTGCCTACTTCCTTATCAACCATCGCTCATTTATCACTGGTCATACATAGTTAAGTCGTTGCGGCCAACCATTTGGTGTTAAGGACCCAAAATTTTGGGTTTTTATAAATAGAAAATTAGATAATATTATCAAAAATAATGACTCACTAGCTCACAAGAAAGGAGCAAATACTAAACAAACCATTAAGAACTTCACCAGGAAAAAGCTTAAATAATAATCGAAAGTGATGTACGTGCATGCATGCACTCATGTGTACACGTACATCAATCAAACAAATAGGATTAATTAGCGGTAATAGGATTTTTCTCCCGGTTCTAGCCATTTTAAAATGATCCGAGTTTCCTTTTTGTAGGCCTAAAATATGGGTTATTTCTGTAAGTATTAATATCGAAATAGAAGCATCTTTTGGGGTTTTGTATTATTTAATAAAATTTTCAGATGTTTCAATTTATAACGATAGATGATAAACAAATAAACACGAACGACCGTTCTATTTGACCTAGCTTCACGGATTTTGATGGAAAATTAAGCTAGGGTAGTTTCTAGTGATCTACTTAATTTTCATAATTTCAGAATAATCATTTATATTTTTAATCATTGGTAACAGTTTTTAGAATTAGTCGACTTTCAGTGCCGGCACGCGGAGGCTGAGGTAGTAGGCTCTGTGGAGCAGTCCCCAACTGTTTGTTTGCGACTTCGTTGTCGATCCCGCTGCCACTTCCACCGCTACAGAGAGATTCGCGCGCGGCTACCGAGAGCGGGGAACGAGACAAAAAGTTCAGTCGTTGTTCAATTATCGAGACGAGCAGTACGCATACTCTGTCTTCTCTTCAGCCGTTAAAAATAAATCGATTGCAGTAATTTAACTCTTGGCCTTCCGCTTCATTTGTCAACTCTGTTGTTTTCCCTTCTTACTTTTCCTCAGCCGTTTCTTTTCTTTTTCGTTTATTGTGGAGTTACGCTGTGTCTTTGCTCGCTTATTTTGTTTTGTTTCGACCTCAAACTTCGTCGCTATCCAGCAAGAGACCAGCCGCGCCGTGAGTCATCGTTGCATCACCATCAGCTTAGCCGAAATCAGTGATTGCAGAGCGTTAATCGGGGCCTATGGTCTTTAGTGCATCAGTGATCAAGTGGAAATAGTGTGAAGTGCGGCGGTAGTGCTTTCTCTTCCGAACCGCGCGAGACAGTCCACGTACGTGGATCCTCAGCGCATCGGTGGAAACAACTCTTTGTAGAGGTGTCGTTAATCAGTTCCGGTCAACACCACCTCTGCTGAGAGTAAGAATTTCAGAAAAAACCGGAAACGTTCTCTTCTTTATTGTTAGGTTCGCCTTTGTCTCCACAATCGAAACGCCCCCCCCCCTCCACACAAAAAAAACTAAAGGTGCACTCACCGCCAACTAAATCTGTCTACCGTCATCCTCGCATGGACAGTCTGAGCGCGTGGCAGCGCTTTATGAAAGGTGGGGCCAAGAGGGTTTACCTCCCGCCAACTACCAGTCTACAGAAAGTCCCACGTGACATGCACAAACTGGACGTTCGGCTCGCCGCCCGCGCTAAGGCAAACGCCGCTCCTCAGCCACGCCGGGCCAACAAGTCTCTCAATTCCCCCACCATCTACTATTCCTCCTCTCCTTCCTCCTCGTTCAGAGAAACATATTTCTTACCCGTCAACTTACTTCCGTGCCTCGGTACTTTCTTTGTCCCCCCCTCCCCACCTTGACTAAGTATATTTCCCCCCTCCCAGAACTAGTGTACCAGACGGGGTAGATAACACTTTTTTCCGCCAAAGTGTCCGAATCCCGGTTACCGGTACTCCACCATTTGTTATTGAATAGAAGTGAACAAATGCAATTTTTATGTCGACTTCGCGCGCGATGAAAAATTCAATTTTTATTAATTATCACTCAAACTAATAATCGGATTCAATAATTATGTCAGCAAAAAATGTCGACTTTTTCTAGATTAATGTAATGTTATTTTCAGTTGTTCAATTTGACACCTTTCTTTTTCGTCCGCTTTCTGCCTGTGGAAAATACTTTCAGCGAATTTCGGGCGAAGACGCCCTTTTATGATTGGTGCGCTCAATTGTTGGCGTAACACCGTACGATAGGTCATGCATGTAGACGCAAGGATCCAGCCTTATATATAGATGCTCAAAGATGAGTAGAACACTTCCGGTGTCGAATGTCATATGTAAAATACAGATAAGAAAATTTTCTCAAAACATCGATGGTGCGAAACCTAGAGGCTGCTTGCACTGTATGCCTTTCCAGAATTATCAACTGAAAGTTATTTACTTACTCAACAGATTTTTTTCTGCAGCTTTTCCGTTATTTGATTCATATTAGGAATTTTATGTATGCTTACGAATTGTGCTTTTTAGATGCTGTCCAGTTAAAATTATTTAAGTTTGACAAAAATTGGTTCCTAATATTCCTCTAATGTTGAGACATACATGAAATACTGTCGATATCATATAACATGTGCGAGTTGCAGATAAACATTTCAAAATAAAGATAAAATTTGAGTTTGAGATGTGGGTATCAAGTTATGCTAGATTAACTGAAAAATGAAAAATAAATCGCTAGCTAGATAGTTTTTGAGTTTCCCTTCTCAATGAAACCATCGAAAACAATTCCTGAGCGTAATTATTACTAATAATTGAATTGCTAGGTACCCGAGAAATTAAGCTTCCGGTCGAGAGCTCGAGATCCCCTAAAACACCTCCCACCAATCACCACTACGTCTCCGCATCTTATCTATACCCCGTCCGTGAGCCACGTCTACGACCTATCTCTTTTCTCGTCTATTGTTCGTTTTTCTATAGCCAAAATATGTCAAAACATTTTTTTTCTTACGTTTGTACATCTGTTATCTGGTGCTCAAACATCTGTTTGAGCGCCATTTGTCGAGAGTTTGTGCGTGATAGCTTTGTAACCTAGTCATTGTTTGTTGTGCTCTGCGAATTTCGCAATGTCGAATTTCTTTGAGCAAAGAGTTTGCCTGAAATTTGGTGTTTCTAACAAAACATCATGTGCAGAAGCGTTGAAAATTTTAACGGTAGCCTAGAGGGACACGAAAATGTCGAAAACACCGGCGTACGAGTGATATAAAAAGTTAAAAGTGGGGCATGCTGCGGTTTAATGATTTGCCTCGTTCTGTCGTCCATCTACCTCTGTGACCGACGAAAACATCCAGAAAGTTAAGAAAATTGTCCTCAAAGATCGTCGCGTGAGCATCAGGGAGATATTAGCGATTCTTGGCGTCTTGTTCGGATCGGTGGAAAGCGTTATGCACGATGTCTTGGGCATCAGACAAGTTGAAGCGCGGCTTGTGTTGAAAGTGAGAGCCGCGCCGGCTCACACATCTTATCTTGTCCGCGATTATTTGACCAAAAATAACGTTCATACCATCCCGCAAGCTCCGTATTCACCTGACATGGCTCCTTGTGACTTTTTTCTATTCCCATGACCCAAGTTAACACTTCGCGCAATATGCAATAACACTTCGCACTTAATGCAATAAAATACCGACAAAAATTTCCAATTACACATATTGTTAAAACCCAATATGAATTATAATACAGAAAACAGTTAATGAAGCAGGTTTTAATCTATCTGCGACAAAAAATGGATGAACGGGTTATCTCAGGAAAATCGGCTATTATAGTAAAATTGCATGTTTTTCAAATAAAAAATTCGGAAAACGTCTCAATTCCGATATGGGAAATTGCGTGTCCAGTGTATCGTGTTTGAAATGAACTAATGATTCCCAGAATATTTTTGCTCAAGAAGTTCAGGAAAAATGATGGAGCAGGCGAAAGATTTCTTTCGAACATATATGTTCATCGGATGTGGGAGATTTTTCGGAAATCACCGTCAACGATCTCAAAATATTGTTCACGGGTTCGTATCAACTCAGTCGAGCTGTATCGTATTTAGCTGAATTGATGGACAATGACAACAAAATTAAAATTTTCTGCGCGTAAAGAAACCGCGAACATTTTGAAAGTAGAAGTTCAGTCACGCCATATGAACCGTCGGCGTTCTAAGTGTTTTGTTGAATACATGCCTGATTTCATTGGTTTCGAAGGAATTCAACGATATCGTTGTGAGTGCGCAAATGCTAATCGTACAATCGGTTGCTGCTCAAATGCTGCTGTCTATCTATCCCATGCTCGGTATTTTTCGAAAATCGTTCGACCAGCAGAAATATTGAGAAAACTGTTCGTACAACATAAAATGGTGCCAGTAATTAATGAGGATAGCGAAGATGATTAATCTAAAACTGTTACAAAGGATTTCCGTTACACACTAATTAAAACATTCAGAAATATTAAAAATACAGTATTTGATCATAAGTTATATTCAGCATTTCATTATTAATCCATGATACCCTTATGAAAAAGAAGTATTGGTAGGTGTCAGATCCAAGACTTTTTTGTGAATAAGTATTAAAAAGCCAATACTTTTTCGGGAAAAAAGCACTGGATCCAATACTTACCAATGGTTCTTCTTAATAAGGGTATCTGCCATCTGTGAAAATTTTTATTTGAAAAAACTACCGTCCACATTGATTAAAAATCTGAAAAAATTCTGAAAGTTAGCACATGAGATGACTTTTCATTAATGTAAAATTTGGGACAATACTCAAAAAATTTTAGACCAAACAAATTTTTCGAAAATTTGAATTTCTCTCAAAAATTTGAATTTCGCGCCAAAATACTGAAAATTTTTTTTTTAGATGTATTATAATTATTTGTTTTTCACTAATTTTTTCAGATTTTTCTATTACACAGATGTGTCAAAAAAAATGAAAAAACATTTTTAGCCACTATGACTATGGGGGTGGTGATGAAGGTTCAAAAATTCGGGAAAAAAGTTATGATTTCAAGTCCCAGAAAAGGGCTCATCGAAAATCTGATTCCAGCCAAGGGCATGCTTGACCTGCTTAACGGGCTAGGCCCTTTCTGCTGAGCGGAATGATTAGTATCATCTACATAGATCAGTGAGAATGACTCACTAAAATGATTTTAATGATAAATTCAACGATTATAATTGTTTTTGATGCAAATATTGAGTTAATTTTTCAAAATTTAAGGATATATTGTAGCTTGAAATCGATTGATAAAAATGAAATTTGAACTGCGCTATTATAATTAGTCAAGCTGTATAATCCCTGGCGGACCGGCCGAACGCAAACGTTACGCTACAGCGTAACGGTAAAGTAATGGTAAAGTAATATGGCATTATAATTGATAAAAGAAACAAAATTAATATTTAAACTGTTGCAATTATAATAAAACGTTGAAATTTACGTTAAATGGCCATGCCGTAATTGCAACAAGTTGCTTTTGCAGCATTAACAAATAAAAAAACATAGTGACCGTCATTGCAGTTGGGCTCCTGCATATTGGCAACCCGATAACGTGGCTTTAAGTGGGTTGCCAGTCTGCAGGGACCCGACTTGAATGACAGCCACTTTGTTTTTGTATTTTTTAACGCTGAGAAAGCAACTTGTTGCAATTACGGCATGACCATTTAATGTAAATTTCAACGTTTTATTATAATTGCAACAATTTACATATTAATTTTGTTTCCTTTATTAATTATAATGCCATATTACTTTACCATTACTTTACCGTTACGCTGTAGCGTAATGTTTGCGTTCGGCCGGTCCGCCAGGGATGAAGTGCAAAAAACTTTTTAAATTAATACTCTCTTGAAGTTATTAACTAAATGAAAATGAATTCATACACATTCAGTGCAGACACATTTTACTGATTATTCATGTTATCCCTGGCGGACCTGCCGAACGCAAACATTACGCTACAGCGTAACGAAAAAGTAATGGTAAAGTAATATGGCATTATAATTGATAAAAGAAAGAAAATTAATATGTAAATTGTTGCAATTATAATAAAGCGTTAAAATTTACGTTAAATGGTCATGCCGTCATTGCAACAACTTGCTTTCTCATCGTTAAAAAATAAAAAAACAAAGTGGCTGTCATTCAAGTCAGGCCCCTGCAGACTGGCAACCCATTCGAAGCCCCATTAACGGGTTGCCAATGTGCAGGGGCCCGACTGCAATGACAGTCACTATGTTTTTTTTTATTTTTTAACGCTGCAAAAGCAACTTGTTGCAATTACGGCATGGCCATTTAACGTAAATTTCAACGTTTTATTATAATTGCAACAGTTTACATATTAATTTTGTTTCTTTTATCAATTATAATGCCATATTACTTTACCATTACTTTACCATTACTTTACCGTTACGCTGTAGCGTAATGTTTGCGTTCGGCCGGTCCGCCAGGGATAATCATGTAAATTTACCGTTTCTTATTCACGAACACTACCGACACACATTTTGAGTACATTTCTTTTTGTTTTCAAGATTTTTCTTCATGTCAAAGGCGACTATCTCCCCAGAAACTGAATTATACAACCATGTAATCAGAATCATTTGAAAGTTTATACGATTTCACGTCGAATTTGCGTCTTCTTGATTTAGTTTTAAGGAATAGGATTTTCTCTTGATTTTATGATTTTTCCAAATTTTTAGGAATCGAGAAGAATTTTTTTTTTCGCCAAATTTTGTTTGGTATTCGAATTTATGATATTGCAAATATATAGAAGCAATCATTATCTCAAATTGTTCAAAAAATGGATGTGTCACGTATTATTCGCTTACTCTTTAATTTATAGAAATCTGTAAATATTTCAAAATGACAATGAATAGTAAATTATTCTGATAAAGAATAATTTTTTGTAAATGTTATTTTATTTTTAAAAACCCTTGATGCCTACTGTGAGGAACAATAAAAATTTCAATAAGTCAGTGTCGGACTGTCACTCGAACTTTTGCCAATATATACCTGGCGTTATTCTTTAATTCAGAATTGCATCGTAACCACCGTGGCCTTAGTACAACAGAGAAGGTTCTCAACTACTCTTCGATGCGAGAATTTGTGAATATTCTATTTTGTTCATTCATAAGTTTCCCTAACTAAATATTTATTAATCAAGTTCAGATTTTCAAATCTTATTCTTAAATCCATGAAGAATATGTGGTAATAAGTTTGAAAGTGTAGAAAGCTTCAATTATGTTTGAAAGTTTCGCAAAGTTCATGATTTTTGCTAATTTTGATCAAAAATAGCTTTTTTAATGGGCAGTTTTATCAATAAAATTTGAAGTTTTTCTAGAGATTATATTAGAAAATCTTTTTCCAGTCTATGACGAAACGATTTCTCCAATAGAAGTGAAATCTATAAACATTAGGTAGTTTAAATTTAAAGTTGAAAAAAATACATATTTTCCAGTGATAAAATGACGAAACGCCATAAGAACTAACAATGTGAGTCGCACTATCTAATGGTTGTTCTAAAAATTTGAAAAAAAGGAGTAGGGTTCTATTACGCTTAGGAATAATTTGACTCCCAGGTTGGCTAATTCATATGCAGACATAATGTTCCTAATATTATTCAAATAACGGAAGAGCTAGATGTCATTCTTCAGATGATTTTACATGGAATTGCTCATATGTATACAAATTTATGAAATGTATTTTCGAGACATTAAGAATATAAAATACAATAAAAAATAGAACAATTCTTAAAGAAGGATCTCCGCATTCGGTTAAGATACCAGCGAGAGTAAGAGAGAGAAAGAAGATCACGCTAGTGACTATAAGCATCCCTGTCAAAAAGTATGAGCCTAGTACAGTAAACTTCACAATCTGAATAGGTATAACCCATACGTACCTCAAAGACGACGATTGAACTTTTCTCATGTGGTCAATTTTAAAAGAAAATAGGAAAATATTCAAAATCACTTTGAAAAAGCTGAAAAGAGTAAAAGCATTTTTGTCAACTTGAGGCAGCATTCAATCCGAAAAAATCAGATGTCTGAAAAATAGTTTTCCATGATTATAGGAATGAAAAATTATATTAGCAAACATTTCATTTCCATTTGAAAATAGTTTTTAAAAATCATAAAAAATATAGTTAAAATAATTTTGCTTGGAAGTTTCAAGCTTTTTTCCATTAAGATAGTGTTTTTTTCTTTCATAAGACATGACTGATAATATCATTTCAATTTTTCAAATCATAGAGAATTTTTTATCTAGATACCTTATTTTGACACACCTATGTTAGAAATCTTTTACTGGATTATAATTCGTTTCAACATTTTACACTGAAATGCACATGAAATGAAGCATATCCGTATTTTGTATGAGTCATCCATCACTTTTATACATGTTTAGAATGGATATTCATGAAACTATATGCACAAAAATCATAAAAGTGCCAGAAGACTCATCTCAACTGTAGATACGCTTTATTTAATTTGCGCTGCAGTATACTTATAAAATATCACTAAAATATTAACTTTTTTCACTTTTAAAGATATTTTAAATAAAAAAAAAAATCAGTTGCTTTCTTTTTCACAAACATCAACATCATCAAGCACGGTAGCACTTTCTTGTTCTTCATTGTTCTCAGCACTTTCCTCGTTTTCAGTATTTTCTTCTGTCAACGTAGATTTTTCAATCAAAGTTACTACCTTATTATCTCTGCAATCTTCTTCTTTAAAATGTTCAGGAAAATCATTAGAATTTATTTATTTTTGAATATAGCAGTATAAAAATATAAACGCAACATTATTTATTCAAGTCTTTTTAAATCAAGATGAAAAATCTGTGAAGTTTAATTCAAAAATAGTTATTTTATTCAAATTATGTTCAAAATTTAAACAATTTATTTATCTCTCAACTTTTCGAAAACTTGTGTAAACGGTTAAAATTTTTGATACACAATTTGCAAACATCACAATTAAAAATTAAAATGTTGAATTTATAATAAATTTAATACTTTCACGATGATTCATTACAATAAATTAAAATTTTTAAATTTAGAGATTTTTCGGGTTTCAATCGTGTGCGAAACTATGAATGTTGCCGACATTTCGTGAACATTGCAGTTCACTTTTTCAGGGCTGACCTGAAACTGAAGTTTCAGGTTATTTTGTTCTTATATATGTATTCTCTACGATGCCTGTGATTGGCCAGAGCGCCCCATGGTGGGTACTGGTTGAACTTGATTGGCCAATCAAGTCTTTTTTTAAAAACCCGGGAGGACGGAAGCCAAATCGGATTGGTATTATATCCATTGTCCCTATTGATGTTGTTAGGGTGTTTCAAGGTTTCGATTGCTTCTCTATGTTTTCTTGGAAACTTATTGTACGTTTTTGCGATGACGGTTGTTTTGTCGAATAAAATATTATGTCCTGTTTCGATATGATGTTCGACTACTGCTGATTGCGTGAAATGTTTTAGCTTGACTTTAATCTCATGTTCCTTTACACGTTGACTTACCGCCCTCCCGGTTTCTCCAATATAAACTTTACCACAAGAACAAGGGATTTGATATACTCCCGGATCACTGACAGGTTCTTTTTTATCTTTAGGGTTGTTTAGAAGTTGTCCTATTTTCGCAGGTGGTTTAAATATAGTTTGGATGTTGTGTTTGTTGAGAATTCTTCCTATTTGTTCCGTGATACCTTGAATGTAGGGTAGAATGGTGGTTGTTTTTCTCTCTCTTTCTCTTGTAGGTTGTGTTGAATTGTTTTCTTGAGGGTATTTTCTTATTTCTTTATTAATTTGTTTGTTTGTGTAATCGTTTTGTATTAGGATTTGTTTAACATTTTCTAATTCCTTTTGTAAGTTATCTTTATCTGTTATGGAGACAGCTCTGTATACAAGGGAATTGATGACCGATTGCTTTTGAAATGGGTGGTGGTGGGAGGAGGCATGCAGGTATCTGTTTGTATGCGTGTGTTTTCTGTAAACTTCATGTCCTAATGTGTTATCGGGTCTTTTAGAAACTAGTACGTCCAAAAAAGGTGATTTTCCGTTTTGTTCAATTTCCATAGTGAACTGGATATCAGGATGTATTTGATTGATGAAATCGAAAAAGTTTAGTTCGTCCAGTCCATGTCTCCTGATGACAAAAGTGTCGTCAGCGTAACGGGAAAAAAATTCTGCTTTAAGCTTGGATTTGTAAAAGATTTTAGTTTCTAGATTTTCCATAAAAATGTTGGCTATTACAGGCGAGATTGGAGACCCCATTGCTGCTCCTGAGGTTTGTTCGTAGAATTGGTTATTGAAAGAGAAATAAGTATCAGTGAGACAGTGTTATATTAAAGGTGTGACATTGGAGGGGAAGTTTGTAAAGGATTGAATAATATCGATTGTATCAGAGATTGTTACTTTTGTAAAGAGAGATACTACGTCGCAACTTACTAGGATGTTTTGGGGTTGAATGTGAATCTGTTGTTTTTTTATGATGAAACCAAAAGAGTTTTGGATGTGTGTGAAAGACATTCCTGTGAAAGGCTTAAGTTTTTTGGCGACAAAGCGTGCTAGGTTGTAAGTTGGTGAGTTTATTGCGCTGACGATCGGTCTGAGTGGGATGTTGCTTTTGTGAATTTTTGGGAGTCCGTAAAGTTTTGGAGAGATGGGATCAGTAGGTTTTAATGTAGATGTTGTATCGCTGACAAGTTTTGAGTCTTTTAGGAGGCTTTTGGTTTTTCTGGCTATTGTTTTTGTGGGGTCTTTTTTAAGTTTTTTATATGTATCGTCAGTAAGAAGGTCCATGATTTTGTTGTTATAGTCTTTCTTATTCATTATTACTGTTGTGTTGCCTTTGTCTGCTGGTAATATACTGATGATTTCTTCCTTTGGGATTTTGGAGGGAGCGACTACAAAATTATGTCCTTTAGATAAGGCTGAGATAATTTCATTGCTGAGAGGAGGGTTAGAGATGTTTTTTACTGTATTAGTTAATGGTGCGTGCTTTACTGCAAGTAATTTGCCAAATTTTATTTTTTCTTTCTCAGTGCAAAAACCTTTAATCCGTTGATATAATTCTCAGTCAAATGAAGACGAAAAATTGCAAAACGTATAAAAATATTACCTGACGCAAAATCACGCAGTGTGTATATAATGGGGTGAAATTAAAAAAAATCAAGGAAATGCATTAAAAAACGGTTAATTTATTGGATTTTCCGAAATACAATTGTTATTTTATTGTACGCAATATTGGAACAGCGTTGTCGTATGTTCACGGCACATGGCTCTATTACAGCGCAGACATTTGTATCACGTTTTTTGATATGTTCGCTGGACTTCGAGTGCAAGAACGCGTCTCCATTTTTGTTTCTGAAAAATAAGAAAAATGTAAAAAATCCACCCAAGCCCAAGGAGGTAGAGACTTTTTGGAAAGAGGTGTAGAAGATCCCGAAAACACTAGAGTTGAAAGAAGATACTGACAATATCATCCGCCTCGAAACACACCCTCGTGTGTCTTGAGGACACGAAGCGACCCAAGGATGGCAGCTTTCTGCATCTATCTCGCAAGTGCCTAGGCATATTTTTGGCACGCGGGTATGGCTTTAAGGTTTCGAACCAGTGATAGTTTCGCACCTCCGTGAGTACCAATCACAATGACAATTACTCGCACCGAATTCTTTGGGTACAGTCGTTGCAGCTCTCTCTTAAGGTTTTGATACCTCTCTTCCTTTTCCTTTTCCTCTGCAGTGATGTTGTATTCGGACGGAGCCGAGAATTCGATCACGAATATAGTTCGTTTCTCGAAGTCTTGGAGAACAATGTCAGGTCTCGAGTGAGCAACGGAGACGGCTGCCCGAAAATCGTAGTTTCAGAAAATTTGGCACTTCTCGTTTCGGACAATTGACTCTATATCCCTTGGAGCGTTCGAAAGGGCAGGGTCGCGACCAACACCTAAGAGCGACAAAGATGGTAATAAAGTACTCTTAAGGCCGCATTATGTCTATAGATGTACGTCGTTCCGGCGTGGGTCAGACACCCAGATAGTATGTGTTCTAGGTACTCAGCGTGTGCATGAAATGCTCTGCAACTATCACTGGGAACTTCTTGACATAACATGCGGGCACGGTATGCTAAGGTGGAAATGACACCGTCCTGGCATGCAAAAATAAAACCCTCTGTACCTGAATTGAGCCCTGATTATTTGAGGAAAGTAAAAGTTTGCTCCTTCGACAAGGTCTGCTTTTCTACATTTCTGTAAAAGTTTCCATGCACATGCTTGTCGAATAGTTCTTGGTGAAATTTTCCAACTTCTGCATTCTTTACTTCGGCTTTTAGACGTGAAGCATCTAGATGGAGAAATGCACTTTCCTCACTGCTGATGTTAAAATTCAGGCCAGGGGTCTCGTCTGCTTGCTCCGCGGCTTTGTAAAGGAACACTCCTTCGCCAATCATCTCGTGATTCCTGACCATTTTTAGGCGCGTATCTCAGCCATTAGCTACGATGTAAGCTGTGCTTAGAACAATTCGGTTATGAAGACACTGGAGATTCAGAAAACCGCGTCCGCCTTGACGGCGTGAAATGTATAATCGCGGAACTGACGAATTGATATGCAAGCTCTTATGCATATGCATGATCTTACGTGTGGTGACATCAAGAGCTTCAAGCTCGTTCTTCGTCCATTGAACCACCCCAAACGAGTAGAGTAGAACGGTGACGGCAAGCATGTTAGTCGCAGATACCTTGTTCAACGCCGACAGATTGGAAGACCAAATCTGCCGAAGAAGATGCTTGTATCTGCTTCGGAAAGACTCCTTCACTGATGTTACGTCCTGAATGCGGCGTTGCGGCACGCCCAGGTATGTATAGGTCTCTCCAGTGTTAAGATGTCTGATAACACTTATATCCACAAGCTCAGGGTCCTTGGGAACGCCAATAATCTTTTCTTTCTTCAGATGAATTTTGGCACAATCTTCCAAACCAAAGTCCATTCCAATCTCTCCTGTGTAGTTCTTGACGATATTTATAGCAGATTAAAGTTTGCTTTTAGCAGAGGCATAGATCTTCAGGTCATCCATATAAAATACATGAGTGATCTTATGCTCGCGCTGATTAGTGTCGCCACAGAGTTATCCAGGAGAATTTCGTTGTGCGAGAGATAGAGGCAGAAGTGTGATGCAAAAAACCAAAGCGCTCATACTATCCCCTTGAAAGACGCCCCTTGGAGGGTGACGTTGTTCGTCGTCAGACGATGATTCCTAGATGAGATGGTAAATCTAATTTTCCAAAGAGGCATCTATGATAAGTCTATGAGAGGTTGAATGGAAAGCTTTCCGGTAGTCAATCCAGGCCACTGACAGGACGCGCTGATGGGCGACAGCGTCTTTACAGACACACCTGTCAATTAGCAGGTTCTCTCGACAGCCTGCTACACCTTTTTTCGAGCCTTGTTGTTCGTACATCTCTCGCCATACAGGCTCAATTTGCCGAACGATCCTGTTGTTTAGGACAGCTGTAAAGATCTTATACAGTGTGTTTAAACAAGTTATTGGCCTGTAATTCTCTGGTCTGGACAAGTTGCCTTTTTTCGGTAGAAGTATAGTGCGTCCTAACACCAGCCACTGCGGAATGGGCGTCTCCGACTTCAAATATGAGGTGAATATGCGGGCCAAATGCTGGTGTATAGAAGTAAACTCCTTCCACCAAAAGTTCTTGATACAATCTGGTCCAGCACCGGAAAAGTTCTTCGTGCCTCTAAGTGCTTTTTTCACCTTTTTGGCAGTGACTGATGGGCACTCCTCCTCAGATTTTATGAGGCTGTCGCAAAACTCCTTGAAGTGGATGATATTGTCAGTATCTTCTTTCAACTCTAGTGTTTTCGGGATCTTCTACACTTCTCTCCAAAAAGTTCCTACCTCCTTGGGCTTGGGTGGGTTTTTGACAGAAACAAGGAGATTCCTGAAGTGGCGCGATTGGTCGGCGAGAAACTGTGGATTCTCCCTGATCCATCTCTCTCTCTCTTCTTTATTCTCCTCCTTGCGTCAGATACCAGCCGTATTTTGTCAACAATATGCTGCTTGAATGTCAGCAGGTTTGACTTCTTTAGTGTGTGATTCAAGATCCTTAGTTCTTGGGCGAACTTTCGAGCCCTTTCCGTAAACGGTCTACCAGATGTTATGTAATCAATCACATATTGAACTCGGGACGCATTCTGTCTTGCCCATCCAATTTTCTTTTTCAGTTGATGCAAGCGTCTTCTTGTCTTTTGATTCATCGTCCGTTTCAGCCTTCGATTTGAATCAGCCAAAGCTCTTGCAGCACCATAAACTGAGCAACTGATGGTCCAGAGGTCGGAATCTTGCGAGATATCTCCACGAAGGAAGGCATCCATTTCAGCCAGATCTTGAGGCTTAAGAGGAACTTGCCTGTTGATGTTCCTCCTTGTACTGAAATTGCAATCATCTTTGAGAAGGTGTCTACTTTTTGCGGTTGGTCTTAATGTCGCTTCATCTTCGGCCGCAGCTTGATCAAGCAGCAGTTGGGGAAGCGCTCCGCGTACATGTCCATTTTTCCAGAGGTAATCGGCTTGATTTCGCAAAGACTGATGCGAAACGTGCTGAAGCTCTGGGTGTTTCTGGCACCACAGAGTGTCCATACGCGCCATAAACCCTCCGCAACCAGGGATAATGCTGGCATCGTAACAGTGTAGCACGTCATTCTCAAGTTGATATGTCCACTCAATGTGGGCGTTTTGCCGGTTCGTCGTCGTGTTTCCATCTAAATTATTTTCAGTACTCCGAACTCTAGGATGGTCGGCATTGTTCGCCGACCTATTGTTGGGTTCTCTGCGCGTTCGATCGTTTTGAACCGCATCTACAACATTTTGGCGTCTTTGTGGTTTCATTGTTGTTCCCACGAGCAGCTAGGGAAAGCGTTCGTCCATCCTTGTAGAGTTCCGCGTGCAAGGATAAGGCTGATACTCTGAGAGGTCGCCCGGTATCCCAGGGTCACCGTTAAAGACACCTCACCCAGGTGCCATTCAGCTTTTGGCACGGTTCTTACGCCTCCGCTTAGGTGTTATTCCTTCGGGACCATCCCTGGACAATTGTCCGCGACTGCTTATTAATTATTGTAACCATATTCAGCAGAAACCCTTGGTACAGGGACCCTCTATCCCCAACACGAGGACGCGTTCGGTAGCATATATATCTCGTTTGGTGGTATATATATTTGGGTTTCAGTTTCAATTCCTTGGGAATAGAACCGAAGGGCTTATGACAAAGCCACCGAACGCGTCCTCGGGTTGCGAATAGAGGGTCCCCGTACCAAGGGTTTCTACTGAATATGGTTACAATAATTAATAAGCAGTCGCAGACAATTGTCCAGGGACACACAATCAATCTGACCCGTCAGATTTTGGAGGTTAGGTTGTGTGAAAATAATCACGATATTTGCCAAACAACGAGATCCGAGTAAGAAATAATGACCCATTAAGTCAATTCTTTGTTTCGTACTTCGTTATTTGTCATGCAACGCTCGATATGAATGGATGAAGGGGGGGGGGGGGGGGGGGAAAAACACACCCGTCGACTTGTTTTGCGAGCGGACCTTCTATTGCGCGTGGTGGGTCTCGTACGGCCTGCATGATCCTAACGAGCGGGTCGCGTGACTACAGCGTAACGGGTCTGCAAACCGTTGCGCTATCATTCTGTCGGCGTTATTGCTATATTTACCGGCAGAAGCCGCGCTTCGTCGCGCCAGTCATGCGCACTGCGTCCCGATTCTCTCGCAAGAAGAAGGAAATAGTGAGCCTTGTGACGGTCTAGTAAATTACACTCTTTTTAACTTGAATATAAGATAGATATGTTTATTCGACCGAAAGATATACAGTGACCTGTTCGTAGACAGGGCGCAAGGATTACTGAGGCCCCGAGGGCCTTGTGTAGGCGTTGTAGGCAGACTACCCTTAGCTAGAATCTATGAGAGGGGAGAGTGGTGAAGTACAAGTATTACACCCCCTTCGTTAGACTCGTTTTGCTCCTGAAAAACGCAATTTAACTACCTTAGGTGCTGCTAACGGCTCACTACTTTCAATTTCATGTGCAGGAGGAGCTTGCGGAACGTAGGTAACAATAGTTGGTGTTGGAGCTGCGTTATTATTTATGTTGTTCGTTGTACAAAATAGGTTGAAACAGAGTTTCGGTAGACATTTTTGTACTAGATCGCAGAATCCGCATTTGTACATGGAGAATAAGGTTATTAATACTAACGCAACATAACCTAAGTACGTAAGAATTTCTGTGGTGGTTTCAGTCCATGTTCGCGTTCGCCGTTCATTTCTGACTCTATTTAAAACATCGTCGATATCATCTAATGTTCTACCTGCTTGCAGTAATTAATCGTTATCAATCTGTTTTTGAATTGGTAGTAGTTTATCGTTGAGTAAATCTAGATCGTTACTGGTATACGGAACAGAAATATTTTTTGTGTAATAGATGTGTTTGTTCAGTTCTTTACTTTTTTTTAACTTAACTATGGCACCTTCGGTGGCTAAAATACAATTGCTCTCTGACGATAGAAGTGATGCCTCGTTAATCTTAATATCTTTAATTATCCCTTCGCAGTTAGTTGTCAATTCGATAGATTTTTCAGGAACTATAATATATTCCTGACTTTCTGCTAAGCTAATAAAAACTAGGTAATCGATTTTGAGAACGGATATTACACATGTTGATAAATCTAGTGTTTTGATGCTATTACGGATAATTTGATTTTCGCAACTATGTGTATCAGCTAACAAGTAGGTTGGATGAGAACGTTGACAGATTTTGATTTTTTCGAGTAACTTGCACTTGAATATTTCTTTTTCATTCGTAGGAACGTACATGGTTTTCGGATTATTCAAGAAAATGAACTGTTCCTTCGGGACAGGTATAAGGAATTGATTGCCATGTTGCTTCGGTATCGGGATTAAATGTTGGGTTTTATATTCGTCAATTTCAAATAGTGGTATGTTAACTGAGTACAATAATTTCCTATTATTCAAACCAATGCTTATTTCAGATATGTCAATAATATGTTGATAATTTACTTCTTTGAGTGGCAAAGCATACTTTACGTTAAATTTATCCTCAAAATTTTTAAGGGATTCAATGAGCAAAGTTGGTGTTAAAATTTGCGGATGTACTATGCCATGTTTACCGTCGTTAATCGAATTTATTAACAGTGTGATATTTTCATTTAACTCATCTATAAGCAAAGTCATGACTAATATCTGATTCGAAATAAACAAATTTTTTGTGTTTTTATTTATTCGAGTGCTCATTTGATTTAGCCGCTCGGAGTTTTTCTGGTTATGTACAAAAAGTGATTCATCATCATAAGAGCCAGAATTTAAAATCATTCTTATTACCTGCGTTTGGTTTTGAAGACTGGAAGCTAACTGTTTGTTTTCTAAGTAAAGTTTGTCTAATTCATGATCAACATACGTCAAATCAGATTCTGTCAAAGTCCCGAACAGTGTCTTAGATATACTACCTATTGCGTTAATCAGACCTCTTTTTCTATTATGTGTTCCACCTAACAGCTTATATAAAAGGCTACGCTGAGTACCTAGTCGCTTCATCCTACCGCTGATGAGGGTCAACTCAAATTGTTCAGTGCAATTTAAACACATGTTAAGTGTTGATTCATAGTGTCCCATCAGGTTATTAAACCTAGTATTAACATTGTCTACGTCGACCGATACATATAAGTGCCAATTTTCGTGATACAATCTAGCGTCGCCTAAATCTTCCGCAAAAATGGTGACATTATGGAGTGGAGTCACTACGAGGCAGGAAATGGAGGAGATGAGTGAAAGGATGACCCAGGCAGTCCGCATTCTGAAAACATGAGTTTATTGATAGTATGGTTTCAGACGATTTGCATGAATTATGAGGTATTTGTTTTCAAAACGAATTTCGTAATTAGTTTGGCTGGAACGCCGTACTACTGTTGCTGGACCCAACCATTCTGAATCTAACTTGTTTCTTTTAGTTTCGTTATGGACAAGTACAAGATCTCCGGCACCGAAAATAGGATTTAAAATGACAATATTTGAATCCTGTAATTTCTTTAATCTCTCCTGTGTCCTCTGGATGGATTCCTTTCCCTTTGCTAAATAGGCTTCATGCCGCTTCTTCCACATATCCAAGAGTTCTTGATGGGTTAAAGAACTGGTGGTGGCGAGAATCGAAGGCAAGTTTGCTGTTCTTCCGAAGGTCATCTCTAAAGGTGTTAACCCAGTGCTTTCATGAACTGCTACATTATAAGCCAAACAAGTAAGGTTGAGGTTCAAGTCCCATTCAGTTTGATTATCGGCGATAAAGGCTTTTAACAAATCCTTCACCGTTGCATGGGTTCTCTCTAATGCTCTATTCGCCTGAGGGTGGAAGGTTGTAGTTTTTATGTGTCTAATTCTAAATAGATTTTCGAATTTTTGGACCAATTCTGATACGAAGTTTGCTCCTTGATCAGTCAGAATCTGTTTCGGAGAAGAAAATATGTAAATGTAATGATCCATTAATTGTGTTATGATTGACTCACTGCTAGTTTCTTTGAGCGGTATTTGAACCAGATACTTTGTTAAAACATATTGGATACATAGTATATACTCGTTTCCAGATTGTGTTATAGGCAGTGGTCCAAAAATTTCCATTGCAATTTTATCATTAGGTGCCACTGGCACATCGGGAATCGCTGCTTCGATTTTTGTCCTAATGCGTGTCAACTTCTCTCTTTGACAGATGTCACATTTCTTGATATAGTCGATGACTTCATTCTCCATATTATCTCAAGAGATAATTTCCCTGAGTCGCTTTATGGTTTTGTTTTCTCCAAAGTTACCTGATCCGATGTTTCCATGTGCTTCAGACAAAAGGTTTTGTTTGTCTTCTCTCGTTAACTCCTTGTTTGGTCGATCACATACAAAAAATGCATGTTCTGGGAATTTTTTATGCAGAAGAAAGTTGAGCATGTCATGCAATCGCACTTTCTCAGTGTTTATTATTAGAGGGTCTTCCATATGAAATTTGAAGATTTTCCAGTTCTTGCGATTGGTGAAATCCTTGATCTTCTTATACAGTAGTTTAATCCAGTCTTCTTCCTGATAATCAGGGAGTTGGATTCGTAAAAGGGAAAACAGATTCTGTTTGCTCACTTTTATCCAGTTTTTTCCGTTAGCGACAGGTTTTGTCTTAATTTTATTAGGGAGTCGATTTCTTTTCCATGCCCGATATTCTTCAACTACTTCTTTTTCGTCCTTGGGTTCAGCGAATCTAAGCTGCATGGGTTCCAGCTCATCATTTTCGCTGTCCGTTTCAAAAGGTTCGTGTTCAGTGTTCATGTCCGGAACTTCTATTTCATTTCTTTCTTCACTGTCTCCTTCGCGTGTTGGATACATACGCGACAATGCATCTGCGGCTGTATTCTCTTTCCCTTTTATATATTCGACTACATATTGGTAACCCTCGAGCCGAAGTCTCCATCTGAGTAGTTTAGACGCTGGACCTTTAATATTGAAGAGCCATTTCAGGGCCTGATAGTCTGTTTGGATGATGAACTTTCTTCCTAACAGGTATTGCCTTAATCGTTTGACTGCCCAGACTATAGCAAGCAGTTCCTTTTGTGTTGTGTCGTAATTCATTTCAGGTTTACTGAGTGTCCTAGAAATGTAACAGCAGAGATGACCTTCTTGAGAAAGGATGGCCCCGAGAACTACATTTGAAGCATCTGTTGTTAAAACAAATTGCTTTTTGTAATCAGGGTATCTCAACACTGGTGATGAGCATAAGCAGTTCTTTAGATCCTCGAAGGCTCTCTCGCAATCTGATGTCCATTGAAAAGGATGATTTTCTTTTGTAAGGTCAATGAGTGGCTTAGCCCTCGTGGAAAAGTTCTTTATAAATTTTCGATAATACCCGGCGAGACCCAGAAACGATTTCACCTGTTTTGGATTTTTAGGCGTTTTGAAGTCCCTTACCGCTTGAATCTTATTGGGATTTGGTTTTGCCCCTTCTGCTGTGATTACGTGATCCAGATATTCCAACTCTGGTCTGAGATACTCACATTTATCAGGCTGTAACTTCAATCCCGTTTGTCGCAGCCTTTCGAAGAGTATGACGAGGTTCTCATTGTGTTCCTTGAGGCTCGATCCAAAAACGACGATGTCGTCAAGATAAACGAAGCAAATGTTTCCTACCAAACCTCTAAGAGCTGTGTCCATCATCCTCTGGAAGGTTGCCGGCGAATTCTTAAGACCGAATGGCAATCTCTCAAATTCGAAATGACCTTGCTGTGTACTGAAGCCTGTATATTTTTTTGATTCTGGATCCATAGGTATCTGATGGAATCCGGAGCTCAAATCAAATGCTGAAAAGAACTTCGCCTTTCCTAAGTGGTCGAGTATATCATCAATTATTGGCAGCGGGTATGCGTCTAGGTCAGTTCTTTCGTTTAGCTTTCTGAAATCAATGACAATGCGCCACTTTTTCTTTCCAGAAGCATCGGCTTTCTTCGGAACGACCCACAATGGTGAGTTAAAAGGAGATTTGGACATAGAGATTACTCGTTTGTTCAGCATCTCTTTGACTTGACGATTGATTTCTGCTTTATGACACTCTGGTTGACGATAAGAAGGGATGTTAATGGGTCTCTGATCTTTTAAGATAATTTCATGTTTTGCTAAATTTGTGCATGGAAGAGTATCTCCTTCTAAGGTAAAAATATCGTGATAACTTTGGACAATTTTATTTATTCCTTCTCGGTGTTTTTCTTCGATATGCGAGAGTATTGTGTTTGCTCTAAGAAGTTCTAATCTCTTGGCTAATTCCTTCGTCGTAATAAAATGTACCCTCTCTTGGCGTTCGGGTTGAACAGTTATGTATTTGGGTTGAATTTCCGTGGTTGAAATCGTTATCATTTGTTCTGTCTGATTAGAAATCGGTATTCGTAATTCATGGTTCTGAATTCTGTAAATTGAGTCTGGAATATGCGGATGATCTGTAATGAGCATATGCCCCTGTTTCTTTTCTACTTGCATGGTAATTATTTTAATCGAGCTTTTTGGTACGAATATCCCGTCATCGTGCAATTCATGTTTAAAATTGTCCAATTGTAGATGAGTGTTTGAAAGGCTAAATTTATAACTATACATGAATGGAACCCCGATAATTCCATCTTCTGGTAGTGGAAAATCGTTTGGTACAATGACAAACACATGCTCTTTTCCCTGAAATTTTAATTTTGTTATTTCGTTTGTCTGGTGTTGGTCATTTCCCATAGAGAATACTTTCATAAACTTTTCACGTGGATGATTTGAATGAAGAAGCTCATCCTTGATTAGGTTGAGTGAGGATCCGCTGTCCACTAAAAGTCTTCCTGTTCTGTTTGTACCATGTAGGTTCGCTCTAATTGAGAATAGTCTTCTTGATATTGCGGAGACTCTGTCTCTGTTATCAGTTGCTCCCCTTGATAGCCCAGAACGTTTTCTGGAAGTTCTTCCTCCACCTGTAAATTGTGAACGCGATTCGGTGGACGGGACGTTGAGTGTCCTATCGGAAAATTTCGGTCTTTGCTATAGCATTGGGATTCGTTGTGTCCCGATCTTTTACAGATTTTACAGAACATTTGAAGTCTCTGTTGTAAAGGCAGAGAGTGATTTGGAGGGTTGTCAATGCTTGGGTACTTTGAAGCAGATGGGGCATGTTGGAATGCTGACCTAGGTTGAGCAAAGGCCGTTTTTGTCAGGGGCTTGTTACCGGGTGGTCTGACATTTGGGTATCTGCTGTGATGCTTTTCCCTATACCAAACCTCGGATTCTAAAGCTTCCTGCTGTGCTTCGTTCAAAGTATTCGGTCGCAGAGGGCGAACTTGTGCGCCGATTTCATCCTTCAAGTTCATTATGTATTTTTTTATTGCCGATTTTTCCTCTATTTGAATTGCTAAACGTCGCGATGTTGGGTTCGATTGTTCGTTTTGTACCGCGTGAATGAGTTCATTATAATGTTGTCGGAACCGCATATTATAATTTTGAACGGTTTCCATGCCTATTTGCTTGACGGATTCAAGTTTTGACCGACTCAACTCAACTGAACTGATTATACCTACATTTTGTCTTAAAGCGGAGAACAACTGATCGTAATCTTCTATTGAGCTGAAACGAATAGCGCGTTTTGCTTGATCTTTAATTTTTTCGGCTATGATGAAATCCAAAAGTAGATCCGGTTGTGAACATCTCAATTTCGCACGTTTAACTGACTTGATAAAGTCCTCGACACCGACATCATCACGTCCTCTCAATTCTTCGACGGTTCTGATGGTATCCTTCGCGGGAATGGACGTTGTCGCGGGAATGGGAAACAGGAGTTTGAGAGACGCTGGCGCAGTTGAGAATCGATGGTAGACCGCTGACGTTCGCAGGATCAGACGGGATGCTGTAGCTCCGTAGGCTGACAGCTGGCCGGAAAATCAGGAAATTCTTTGCCTCCCGCGGTGTCTGCTTTGAAGAGTGACGTCGCTCCTTTCTTAAGAGTCACTAGTACTTCCAATAATTTGTACTATTAGCGTGCTCTCTTTTGGCTAAAGATTAATCGTTTAATGATAATCTTTATATGCCTTGGTAGTTCACTTGCGCTATCTTTAAAAACCTCGTAGGTTTTCACAAATATGAGACTATAATGCCACAATTCACTAAACTTCACTTGAATGAATTAACTACACAGATTCTTTTTCATCCCCGAAGAACGTCGTATCGATCAAAGGGATCGTGGCCAGGATCGCCAAAATTATGTGACGGTCTAGTAAATTACACTCTTTTTAACTTGAATATAAGATAGATATGTTTATTCGACCGAAAGATATACGGTGACCTGTTCGTAAACAGGGCGCAAGGACTACTGATGCCCCGAGGGCCTTGTGTAGGCGTCGTAGGCAGACTACCCTTAGCTAGAATCTATGAGAGGGGAGAGTGGTGAAGTACAAGTATTACAGCCTATCAGCATTCTAATAAATTCTAAACAATCTTGAATCGCCGGAGTAGTCATTTTGGCCACGCCATTCAATTCAATTTCGCAAAATGGTGGCAGTGTCACTTTCTAATTTAATAAATCGCTGGGTAAAATAATTGATTCGACATAATTTCATTTTTATTCAGTGGGGACGAAGCCCAATAATTGATTGGTTGTAAGGTTGTATTTTAAATATATATATATATAATCAAGCAAAAGCCCGTCACAGTACGTAAAATAAATCAGGCCTTAGCTTCTCACGTATCGACTAGTTTTTCAAAAATTGTGAGGATTATTAATAAGATACCCCAAATGGACAATAGAAGGTTAATTAGACTACTCATATTTCATGTGCCGAACTTCCGATTTAAAAGTTGTTAGAACCAAGGATTGTAATGATAGAGTACAACCCCTTGAAACCCTGCGTCACAAAATCTGACTCCATATTACCAGGAACCCATCGAGAATCTTTCCAGTTCAGTATCCGATCTTCACATTAGTATTATGACGCTTCAGTCCATTTTAGTTCCGTATCCAATCTTCAGTTCAGTATTTCATTCGAACTTCAGTATAGTTAAGTTACCCGTTCAGTATCCGATCTTCACTTCAGTATTTCGACGCTTCAGTTCATTTAATACATCGCTTCAGATCTTCAGTTCAATATTCAGTTTAGTATACAATAATTGCTCCTCATTCTACAATTCAGTATCAGTTTGCTTCCCAAGTGAAAATTCCCTATTGGAAACCCATCTCTACTGTTAAAACAGTTAAAACAAATATTCGATTGACGAATTAATCACCTGTAATAATTTATCACCTGTAATCACCTGTAATCACCTGTAAAATAATAATAATTTCCGCAATTCAGGCGATTCATTCTTCAACCGATTATAACATACGTTTTGTTCGCTTTTTTGTTTCAGCTGTTGTAACTGAATCTATTCGATTATCTGTTGGCTGATTTAACAATATGTTTGTATTTAATCTCCCCTTTCTCATGTTTGAGGCCCTCCATTCCCTATACAATCAGTTACAAAAGTGCCTCATTCAATTTATTGTAACTTGAATATATACTTTGAATTCTCACTTCTCGGCTTTTTGCTGCTTCTTACAGACAGTATGTGCACAAGTGAGCTTCGAGGCATACTCTTGGCTTAATCTGGCTTCGCAAACCTTGCTTTCCGTCAGCTCTTCAAGTCTCTGCATCCATCTTACTCCCTGAAACTTTCCGTCCCGAATTTCTCTCACACAATCATTTACGTTTGACACAAAAACGATTGAAATTAGTTAATTTTTCACTCCGAATACAGATTTGATTCAAAAACAAAAATAGACCCTAATTATCTAAAAAATATGTAAGTCTAGTATTTATGGAGTAAAATTAGGCAATTCAATTTTGAGGTTGACTCCTAGTTCCAGTGCCCTTAAGGTCGTTTTTGTTGTTTAGGACTCACATTCTTTAAGTTTCCAAGAATTCTGCTATCATGATTGTTTAAAAAATTTGTTTTTCAAATGAAAAAAAAAACTGAAAATATTTCTGAGAGGAATGCCACGGTACCAATAATTTTTCTGTTGGGTTTTTTTATGTTTAAAAAAGTGAAAAATAAATTTTCTTACGAGAAATACGTTTGATACACTTACAATTAATTAGTGAGTTGAATAATTACCTTGTTTGAATCAAGCGCGTGCAATCCATCATCCTGTTGTGCAAAAAAAGAAAATTTTATTTCTAATTTTAATATAGTTTCAAAAATTGCATTGAACTTTTATATTTATTAATGTTTTTTTAGAGTGAACAACAAAATGTCGAACAAAATAACATCAAATATCCGACAGCCGAGAAAAATACCTGCGAGGCCAAAGATAATACTTCCAGTACGGGGTCAATACGGTGAATATTCACAATCACCGGTTGGATACGTAGCTACTCCATACGGCCATTCGCCAATACTTATGACTCCTGTCCCTGGCCAAACAAGTGCCACATATGATAAAAAGGCAAGCGGTTTTATGTTTACACAACTCCGAGGGATTAAGGATTTTACGAAAGCTGGATTGAGCGTGGGAGAAAAAAGCGCATTTTGGCTTTACGAAAAGGTACAAATAGAGATCTTAATATTATTATTAGTATTCATAAAAATTTTGCCGTCTTTGAAACATATTCAAATCCGGACCATATTTAGAGTTGTAATTAAGGGATCAGGTTCATTTATTAACTAAGTTACCAATGAGGGGAAAAGAAGGTCATACAGAGCCAGATTTAGGTCTCAGGCAACATTCAAATTTGGCACCTAAAACAGCCGTGCGCTGTCCTATGGGGTAAAATTTGCCAGGTATCCCCGCCTAAAATTTTGTTTTTGCCTATCTCAATGAAACTCCTCCAGATTGTGGTGCTGGTGCACCTCTTCAATTCATTTAAAGGATGAGAACCTAGTATAACGGGTTGTCAAGATACAGGGGCACGAATATTAGATGATTCACCCCGAGCGCTAACATTCAATTGTACATAGCTCCTGATACAGTTAACCGATTTTACCCAACATTCTTTAGTTTATCTCCAAATGCGGCATTTTTTACATTTTTTTAACTGAGCTAGAAAAACACTTGGTTTATTCAATTGAAAAACATCCTCAAATGCAAATGGGATGGAAAGTATTGGTGGAGTTGCAGAAGGTCATAAGAGCGCGGGTGTTCCGCGCCAACTACCCGCTATTTATAACTAATTATAACGTTGTCGATAATAAAGTCATTATAACTTCATTTGCGCTACATTACTTTGAAAACCCCAAACGTTTACTTCTATAAATAGCCAAACAGTTAATTTGTTAATTATATTTGTTTGAACAATTATCAATTTTTATGAATTGGTAGCAAAGAGCCATTGCTAAATAAAGAGCTGACAAGTATTCAAAGAAAATCCCTCGTTTTTATAAAAACCCTGACGAAAGTATCAGATAGGAATTCCTTCCGAGCCAATCCGAATCATTCCTGAATCTGTATCCGACTCAATCCGGTACAATCCGAAATCCAAAAAGAACCAATCCGAATCAACCTGATTGAACCAAAGTTTCCATCCGAATGAATCGGAAGTCGGATTGATAAACACTGAATTTTCAATCCGAATGAATCCGATTTCGGATTCAATCGGATTGAAAATTTGGTTCCGATTTCTTCGGATTGAACCGGATTGAGTCGAATTAATTTTTGACCGATTCGAATCGAACGAAATGAAAAAAAATCGGATTGGTTCGAATTAACTCGGATTGGTTCGGATACAGATTTCGGAATGATTTGGATGATTTCGAATTGGTTCGGAAGGAATTCCTATCCTACAAATTCACCAGGGAATTGCTTAGAATTTTGAAAACTTGTTCAAGCAATTCATCTTAATAATAAGAATTGTTGATTGTCATGTAAGTGATTTCAAAAGGCTATGAATTCGTTATTAGTGCTTCATTACGTTGAAAACCCCAAGTCTTTACCTCTAAAAATAGCATTGAATAGATTTGGAACATCATTTCAAACTTTCTCCCTCGCATGTTCGCATTAATGCGACCAAGCTTTTTGTTCACACGGATATTTGTGAACCTTATATCACAGGGGATGTTCTGACATCCTTATTGCGTACAGTTCTAATAGAAACTGAGCATTCTAAGTACGAATTTATCAAAGACTATACTTTTTTTCCTGCAAAATACATTCCACTCTTGAATATTATTCATCAAAGAATAGAAATTGATATAAGAGATCATCAGGGTAACCCCATACCATTCGAATACGGGACGTTGACAGTGACGTTACATTTTTCACACAGGGACTGAGTGATTAGCGTTATTTTCAATAGAAGAAAATGGTCTATTACCATGACCATGTTGATGCACAGACTGTTAGATCACGGAGATTCGTAGTTGATCACATTTACGAAGGAGCACTATTTCAAAGAGGTCACAATATAGGTAGTTTTCTTGGAGATTTATTTTAAAGAGTTTCAACTCTCTGGCCAAAAGAAGAAAAATTAGTGGGAGGGCAGCAGTAAAAATGGGCACAAGTATAGCAGCCGATATATTTGAGCGAAACGCTCCTCTATCGGGAGCTTTTCGCACACACACCCGTCAAGCTGGTAAAAATTTGAAAAGAAACGCAGAAGAAAAACTTGCAAGTCGAATAGAAGGATCAGGATATAGTCCTATGCAACGTAAAAGAATTGCTCCGTTACTGGCTGATCGCACACCGGGCAACACTACACGTCAACGAAATCGATTAAAGAGAGTAGAAAGAGGCGGGAAGAAGGAGAAAAAGAATACTTCCGATAGGAAAAAGAAATAAAGATTATCATTGAGAAAAAAGAAAAAGAAAACTAGATCCATAACTGATTTTTTTGAATAAGGACATGAAATATGGCTTTTCTACATTATCATTCATGCAGGTGCATGAGATCGCTGCTAATTTTTATAATTCATTTATGAATAAATATCATAGGCGTAATAAGTACGCTCAACATGAACTTTATGTAAACGGATCTACAATTATACAAAAATGATCAACAAAATTATTTTATTTATAAAAAAATATACGAATCATGTATCGCCAATTCTTGAATTTCTACCTCATGTGTGAAAATAATATATATTCTCCATATATCGAGGAAATGAACGAAGAAAAAAAATGTAGTTTTCTGTTCATTGAATAATCCTTTTCGCATCCTCTCCATACACCGGTAGATGAGGCATTTATACATTCAAGAAAAACAGAAAGACCTTATAAAGTTCGTATCGATCAGTTTTGCAATATTTTCATTTTAAAAATATACATGCCTGCTCTTTGATCATATTTGGTAATAAACAATGTCTCTGATAGAGATGTGACTAAGACTTACTTTTTCGAATTTTACTATTTCAGAATAAAATTGAAGATTTAAATACTGCACGAGAGATAATTTTCAACATCAAAGCTAGGGGGCCCGATGTCTACGAAAAACTTCTCTTAAGCCTTCGCCAATCTGGTCATGCCCTGATAAGAGATATACTGGAATTTGGTTCACCTTGTTGGAAATCCTTTTTTGAATACTGTTTTGATTCTTTTGTACAAGAAAATGTATTCACCAAAGACATAGAAAGTGGAGAGTCTGATAGCTCAACTGTTGTTGATGAAGGTGAAGTGAATGTTCTATCACATGATGTAGTAAATTACCAGCAAAATATATGTCGACAATTTCAGCAAAATATCTCAACCTCATTTTGTCAGTGGAGGGGGTACATTCGAGTACCGTATGGTCGAAGAAAACAGAATATTAGTGTTGCTCACGTCTTTGCCGAGCTAGGGAGCATTATCATCAATACAATCATCATCATGGATTGTCAAGATACTCTTCTACTCTCTTCTATCTATCGCCTGAATAATTCATATTCTAAATTGGCTATAGTAGATTTGTAACTGAAAACATCATTCAACAGAGATAGTAATGTTATCAGACATTTTGTACCGGTTGTTAAACTTGTCAATAAATCTTTCTAAGGTCATGCTTTTGACATCGACGCTTGGACGAAACTCGATCATGTAATGAATTATATAAAGGATTACTTTTCCAAAATTATTCAACACAAGATGCCTGAAAGAATTGCCTTTGGATCTTATGTACTCGTTTGCACAAAAACACATGGATCTGATCTGTTTTTATCGACGTGACCAGAATCTTGGGAGAAGAAGATATAATGGCCGATGTAGAGCAGAATGAAAGACCTGCAAAAAAACCGAAAGTATACATACCAATGATTTTAAGGCACGCTTTAACAAACTGCATAAATGCACGCGTTCATCAACTACAAGCTCTTGATCATATATTAGAAGCATGTTCTAATTCTCTCTTGCATCATCTTCTTCCTGAATTTATTGAATCTACTGTGGGTAAAGATGAAATTGAAAATTTAACGCTGTGGAGAAACTACCATCTTTCAAAGGAATTACCTGGCAAAATGTTCAAGATTTAAATTCTGTAAACCAACTCGATGCAGACACATATTATGTGATTATTCGTGAATTTTCTGCTCTTCATAATATACCCTTTGCGAATATTTTCGAAAAAATCTCCTATCCAAACTGTACCTTTCTACATTCAAATGTAAACAAAAAAAATCGTTTACTTATGCGAAAAAAATATGTTTTAATGATATTACTTACCTCTATATCTCCATTCCAATCTCCTTACATTATGGCAAAAATTAAACGCTACAGTTTTTGTCAAATAGTACACATTGCACGGGTCAAGGCGGTAAAGTAGGGCATCCGCACTACGTATAGTGAATTTGCTGAATATAGAGAATTCACTGACTATAGTGAATTTGCTGAATATAGAGAAATCACTGACTATAGTGAGTTCGCTGAATATATAGCGAATTCGCTGAATGTAGCAAATCAACCGGATATATCGAGTTATCTAAATATAGCAAATTCGCTGAATGCAGAGAATTATTTGGATATAGCGAATTTTTCGAGTAAAGGGAATGTCTGAGATGACACGTGTCAAGGTCGAGGGGGTATCGGGGATGAGAGGGTGAATAGGGTCGCCACCATTCAAGGTCTAGGGGATTGGGGGGAGGACAGGGAGTGTCTGTCTCTCCATAGTGACAGCATAACTACGACTTATGTTAAAGGCATAAGGCAAGTCCCCTACAGGCAAAAAGGTATTTTCATGAATAGGTACATAAATTTGTGTAATATGCATCTATGCTATAGCTTAATCTAAGATATATAATTTGGTAGTTCTAAGTCAAATATAATTGCATAAATTGAATTAAATTAAATATCACAACGACAGGCCGGCGAAACCCTCGTGTGTCTTGAGGACACGAAGCGACCCAAGGATGACAGCTTTCTGCATCCATCTCGCAAGTGCCTTGGCATATTTTTGGCACACGGATATGGCTTAAAGGTTACGAACCAGTGATAATTTAGCACCTCCGAGAGCACCTATCACAAGGACAATTACTCGTACCGAATATTTTGGGTACAGTCGTTGCAGCTCTCTTTTAAGGTCTTGATACCTCTCCTCTTTTTCTTTCTCCTTTGCAGTGATGTTGTATTCGGACGGAGCCGAGAATTCAATCACGAATATCGTTCGTTTCTCGAAGTCTTGGAGAACAATGTCAGGCCTCGAGTGCGCAACGGAGACTGCTGCCCGAAAATCGTAGTTCCAGAAAATCTGGCACTTCTCGTTTCGGACAATTGACTCTATATCCCTTGGAGCGTTCGGCAGGGCAGGGTCGCGACCAACACCGTAAGAGCGACAAAGGTGGTAATAAAGTACTCTTAGGGCCGCATTATGTCTATAGATATACCTTGTTCCTGCGTGGGTCGGACACCCCGATAGTATGTGTTCTAGGTACTCAACGTGTGCATGACACGCTCTGCACCTATCACTGGGAACTTCTTGACATAAAATGCGGGGGCGGTATGCTAAGGTGGAGATTACACCGTCCTGGAATGCGAAAATGAAGCCCTCTGTACCTGAATTGAGCCCTGATGATTTGAGGAAAGCAAAAGTTTGCTCCTTTGACAAGGACTGTTTTTCTACATTTCTGTGAAAGTTTCCGTGTGTATGCTTGTCGAGTAGCTCTTGGTGAAATTTTCTAACCTCTGCTTTCTTTACTTCGGCTTTTAGACGTGAAGCATCTAGATGGAGTAATGCACTTTCCTCACTTCTGATGTTGAAATTCAGGCCAAGGGCCTCGGCAGCTTGCTCCGCGGCTTTGTAAAGGAACGCTCCTTCGCCAATCATCTCGTGGTTTCTGACCATCTTATGGAGAGGATCTCTGCCATTCGCAACTATGTAAGCTGTATTTAAAACAATTCGGTTATGAAGACATTGGAGATTCAGAAGTCCGCGTCCGCCTTGACGGCGTGAAATGTATAATCGCGGAACTGACGAATTGATATGCAAGCTTTTATGCATATGCATGATCTTACGCGTGGTGACATCAAGGGCCTTAAGCTCGTTCTTCGTCCATTGAACCACCCCAAACGAGTAGAGTAGAACCGGGACGGCAAGCATGTTAGTCGCAGATACCTTGTTCAACGCTGACATATTGGAAGACCAAATCTGTCTAAGAAGATGCTTGTATCTGCTTCGGAGAGACTCCTTCACTGATGTTACGTCCTGAATGCAGCTTTGAGGTACGCCCAGGTATGTATAGGTCTCTCCAGTGTTAAGATGTCTAATAACACTTATATCTACAAGCTCAGGGTCCTTGGGAACGCCAGTAATCTTTCCTTTCTTCAAATGAATTTTGGCACACTTGTCCAAACCAAGGTCCATCCCAATCTCTCTGTGTAGTTCTTGACGATATTTATAGCAGTTTGAAGTTTGCGTTTACCAGCAGCATAGATCTTCAGGTCATGCATATAAAATACATGAGTGACCTTATGCTCACGCTGATTAGTGTCGCCACAGAGGTATCCAGGAGAATTTCATAGTGCGAGAGATAGAGGCAGAAGTGTGATGCAAAAAAGCAAAGGGCTCATACTATCCCCTTGAAAGATGCCCCTCTGGGGTAAATCTAGTTTTCCAAAGAGGCATCAGTCTCTCTATGCATCTCACTATGTGTGGATGTACCTTCAAGCATTCCAACAGACAGATGATAAGTCTATGAGAGGTTGAATCGAAAGCTTTCCGGTAGTCAATCCAGGCCATTGACAGGACGCGCTGATGGGCGGCAGCGTCTTTGCAGACACACCTGTCAATTAGCAGGTTCTCTCGACAGCCTGCTGCACCTTTTTTCGAGCCTCGTTGTTCGTACATCTCTCGCCATACAGGCTCAATTCGTCGAACGATCCTGTTGTTTAGGACAGCTGTAAAGATCTTATACAGTGTGTTTAAACAAGTTATTGGCCTGTAAACCTCTGGTCTGGACAAGTTGCCTTTTTTCGGTAGGAGTATAGTGCGTCCTAACACCAGCCACTGCGGAATGGGCGTCTCCGACTTTAAATATGAGGTGAATATGCGGGCCAAATGTTGGTGTATAGAAGTAAACTTCTTCCACCAAAAGTTCTTAATACAATCTGGTCCAGCACCGGGAAAGTTCTTCGTGCCTCTAAGTGCTTTTTTCACCTCTTCGGCAGTGACTGATGGGCACTCCTCCTCATATTTAATGAGGATGTCGCAAAACTCCTTGAAGCGGATGATATTTTCAGTATCTTCTTTCAACTCTAGTGTTTTCGGGATCTTGTACACCTCTCTCCAAAAAGTCTCTACCTCCTTGGGCTTGGGTGGATTTTTTACAAAAACAGGGGGATCACTGAAGAGGCGTGATGGGTCAGCAAGAAACTGTTGATTCTCCCTGTTGCATCTCTCCCTCTTCTGTATCCTCCTCCTTGCGTCAGATAACAGCCTTATTTTGTCAACAATATGCTGCTTGATTGTCAGCAGCTTTGACTTGTTCAGTGTGTGATTCAAGGTCCGTAGTTCTTGGGCGAACTTTCGAACCCTTTCCGTGAACGGTCTACCAGATGTTATGTAGTCAATCACATATTGAACACGGGACGCATTCTGTCTTGCCCATCCAATTTTCTTTTTCAGTTGATGCAAGCGTCTTCTTGTCTTTTGATTCATCGTCCGTTTCAGCCTTCGATTTGAATCAGCCAAAGGTCTTGCAGCACCATAAACTGAGCAATTGATGGTCCATAGGTCGGAATCTTGCGAGATATCTCCACGAAGGAAGGCATCCATTTCAGCCAGATTTTGAGGCTTAAGAGGAACTTGCCTGTTGATGTTCCTCCTTGTACTGAAATTGCAATCATCTTTGAGAAGGTGTCTACTTTTTGCGGTTGGTCTTAATGTCGCTTCATCTTCGGCAGCAGCTTGATCAAGCAGCGGTTGGGGAAGCGCTCCGCGTACATGTCCATTTTTCCAGAGGTAATCGGCTTGATTTCGCAAAGACTGATGCGAAACGTGCTGAAGCTCTGGGTGTTTCTGGCACCACAGAGTGTCCATACGCGCCATAAACCCTCCGCGACCAGGGATAATGCTGGCATCGTAACAGTGTAGCACGTCATTCTCAAGTTGATATGTCCACTCAATGTGGGCGTTTTGCCGGTTCGTCGTCGTGTTTCCATCTAAATTATTTTCAGTACTCCGAACTCTAGGATGGTCGGCATTGTTCGCCGACCTATTGTTGGGTTCTCTGCGCGTTCGATCGTTTTGAACCGCATCTACAACATTTTGGTGTATTTGTGGTTTCATTGTTGTTCCCACGAGCAGCTAGGGAAAGCGTTCGTTCATCCTTGTAGAGCCCCGCTCGCAAGGGTAAGGCTGATACTCTGAGACGTCGCCCGGTATCCCAGAGGTACCGTTAAAGACACCTCACCCAGGTGCCATGCAGTTTTCGGCACGGTTCTCACACTTTCGCTTAGGGGTTATTCCTTCGGGACCATCCCTGGACGATTGTTCGCGACTGCTTATTAATTATTCGATCTTTTGAAACTTCTTTTTGTTCTACCACAACGCCCCCCGGATCTCCAGTCTAGGATTCATTGCCCGTTTCACCTTACATTCATTTGCCAATTCTTGACTTTGCCGCCCGGGTCAGGCTTTTGGAGAGAATCGGCTCACTTGAATCCAATAATTGTATTCCTTCAATTCACGAGATCCCTCAAAAGTTTGGTGCTCCAAAAAAAAAAAGCCACAAAATCCTAGAAATCCCAAAATCCTCAAAACTCGAGAGCAAAGTCAGAGACGAAAACAAAATCAATTTATGTGCTTGTGCACCATAATTTTCTGTATTTATATTTTTTTTTGATTGCCAAAACTTTTAAATTTGCAAACAGATTTGAAACTGATTCAGAAAAAGTTCGGGAAGATAAACTTCGATAATATAGTAGTCGGTATACTTTGCGTGCTTGCGAGCTCTGCCACATTCAACAAAAAAGAAAAGTACCCTGAGAAAAAATACATTATATGTAAAGTGGCGTGCGTGACCCAAAAATGGATGAATTCCTTACGCTGTCAGGCAAAATAGTTAAAACCGATGAGCTAGACCGCGAAAATGATTAAAGAAGAGAGTAGAACAATTTTTGAAAGTGAGTTTATGTTCGAGAAGAACAAAAAACATTCAAAAAGTGGCTAATCCATTAGAAAACGAAAGAGTAATACATGAAGTAATACATTAAGTAAATGCGGAACCATCAATAAGCGTTAATCCAAATTTAAAAACTGAAAATAATGCGAATCAAAGCATGAGTACAGCCGAATCAAGCAACAGGTGCAATTCATAGAACCACATACACAACACGAACGCATACAGCAGGTACGACACAAGCACACCAAACATAGTCGGACATGACCGCACCTCGCACAGATAAGCGATAGCCATACGGTCTCCCAATATAGAAAATACATTGCATAATTGGCGAATAAGGGCTGAAAATAGATTAAGACTATAAAATCAGGACGTAGAAGCGAATAGAATAGACAAAGAAATTGAAGCAGAAAGAAAATGACTGGAAATTTGAGAAAGAGACAATGAGCGATTAAAATCATTTCGTTCAGAACAAGATAAATGTGACAATTATTTTTCTGACACTGATGCAAAAGTAATCCATTATGAGAAAATCCAATGCGCTATACTGCGAAACAGAAGCATGAAATAGAACAGATAGAGAAAGAGTAAACGGGATAGACACAAAAACCATAATTCACAAGAAATTTGGAATCATTCAAACACCATTCCAAATCATGTAAAACTGGCCAATTAATGGTGAAAAGCATACGGAAAATAGTCCTACTTATTTTTTTAATAGTTTGTTAGGATTTAAAAGAGAAAGCATAATTAGCGAAATTGATATTTTGGAAAATTTAGATGCGGGTTTTGAGGAAGAAGAGCTAAGCTGGTTTTTAGCAAATATACAAAATTGGCGATATTAGCTTATTGATGGGTTTAAAAAAGCGTACTTACACGAAAGATATTCGGAAATTATAATAAAATAAGTTAAATACGATCAGAAGAAAATTTATAAGTGAAATTAAGCAGTTATTTGAGAAGTCACTGCCACGTCCAACTCTTTAGTGGCACTTTAGGAAAACTCACGAAAACCCGTGAATAAAGTATAAATTTTATATTTCTAGAAATGCTTTTTAAAATTTTACAGATATAAAAATTTTAAGAAAAGTATGGGAAAAAGAATTAGCGAAATCTAAAATAAGAAATAAACAATTGAGAATGTTATAAAATGATAACAATCAAATGAAAAAAAAACAAAAGTAAAAGCGGTCACGGAAAATCATATTAAATGTAATAACGGAAATCAGAATGCGAATGAGGAACAAAAACAAAGGCGGTTTAGACAGCAATATCAAAATCAACAATGCAGACCACAATTTCAACCAAGATTTTAAAATGGAAATCCTAGATTTCAAAATAATAATTGTGGTTTTTAAAATAATCCAAGAATCATAGGAAATCCAAGATGTCCAAATACTAGCAAATACCAGTGCTTTCATGAGGCAGGGAAGAAAATAGTCAATTCGGCAAACTAAAGATAATAAGTAGCGAATCGAAAACAAAATTAAAACAATGATAAGAATAAACAGAAATAAAGGGAAAAAGAAGGAGATCTAAGAGCTCAGGACGTCCCGGATTCAAACTATAGTTAAAACGTTCAAATTATAGATCGCGAGAACAGAGAACGTGATATATTTTGGCAAAAAGGTAATTTTCAACGCTATTATTGGCATACTTCAGATCAGGGAAACGCAAACGGTGGTTATATTAAAGGAAAAAAATAACCAATGAAATCAAATAGCGTTAAAATATCTAGACGCCAACACAAACAAATCGGACGAAACGTGATTTGATTTACTGATTATTTACTGATGAGCAACGGTCGTGGGAGCTAAGGCCTTAGGCCACTCCGTCTGCTTGTGGGTTCGATTCCTATCTCGCAAGGGAGTTGTTCATCTCTGGAGAGTCGAGACGACGGTAAATCTAAAGAAGAGGCCCCTCCGTCCACCAAACACGTTCGAGGGTGGTGTGTAAAAGAATGGCGGTGAGGTACAGAGAAAATGTAAACCTTAATGGAACACATTAGGACATGCCATTCCAAATTTTAGTTGATACTGGAGCAACATACTCATTTGCAGGAAAGCATTTAATCTAGACAGTAAACAACTTAGATTATCAAATGAAAAAAAATGATAAGTGAGGAACAAATCCAAATAAGACTAAACAACGTCGAAGCATGAAACTGAAAAGCGTTATAAAAATATAAAAAGTAAATAAGTTTCGGAGAGAAATAAGAAGATACATAAAAAAAGAGCGATATATAATGAAAAAAGATTTGAATCAGATGAAAGGTTAGCCTACCAATCATATGCAAATAATATGCCCTACCACAAGCCCTCATCACAGGTGATGCACTAGACTCAAGCCCGCCAGTACGCTGGTTAGCAAGGGGAGTACAAGAGCATGGCCGCCCAGACCTTCAGCCCTATAATACAAGCGACGCAACACTGGCACGAGCCAGCGTGGGCGTCGAGTGTTGAGATAAGCGAACTAATCAAAACAGAAACTATTGCTATTGCGTCAATTTTAAAAATAATGCAATGATAAATAATAATATTAAACACGTAGAAGTAAAAAAGAAGAAAAATTTAGAATTATGTGATGAAATTAGTGGAGCTATCATTGAACTAACAAAGATCAAACCACAAAAAGTCTAGTTAGAGAGCTTTATAATGAACTGAATAGTAGAGCCAGAAAAAAATTAAGACATGTAAAGATTGAACCTCGTAATAATCATGTTTTACCCAGAATTCGCGATTTTATTCATGAAAATGTAGACAGATTATTAGCGGAAAAAATAATTTGTTTCTTTAGACTTAAGGAAAGTCAATGAAATAACGAAAAATATTTATACCCTATTCCACTCATGACCGAAATTTAAAATGCATAAGAGTTAGCGAAACATATGTCTAAGATCGATCTTTGTTGGTCCTACCATCGAATAACATTATACGATGAATCGAAACGTATAACAGCATTGATTCTTCCAGGCGAAGGAATGTATCAGTTTAAGCGGATGTTATTCGAACTGACTAATGCTCCTGCTGCTTTCGAGCGCATGATGAGCAAAATAGTAACACCATATGTGAAGCCTAATGTATTTTGTTACCTTGGTGACATTTTAGTAGTTTCCAAATATTTTGAAGATCATATCTAATAATTGAAAATAGTTTTCGATAAATTAAAAGAAGCAAATATAATAATGGGAGTAGACAAATGCGAGTTCGGATGCTCAGAAATAAAATATTTAGGATTTCAAGATAACGAAAAAGGGTCACAAATAGATAAAGAAAAAATATAACCAATATTAGAATTTCTGATGTTTCATCCCAAAATTTGCAGAGATCTTAAAACCCCTGCAGAGATTGCTGAAAAAAGAAGAAGAGTGGGAATGAGCTTCGGAACAGGAGCAGGCATTTACGAAACTTAAACATTTACTTACGACTGCACCAGTTTCCTCATGTCCTGATTTTAAACGCTTTTTTCAACTCGAAACGAATGCCAGTGACACAGGATTAGGAGCCCTATTGATTTAAACAACAAAGAGCGAAAATTATGTCGCAGCGTTAGCGAGCAAAAGGTTGAATGGAGAAGAGCGCAAATATTCAGCTTGAGAAACTGAGTGCGCATTATTATTATATTTTTCTCTTAATTATTATCAATTGAAAAGTGTGTGGGCAATACGGAAATTTAGACCCTATTTAGAAGTATATTCATTTAAAGTTTTGATAGCTCACATCGTTTTGAAATGGCTTTTCAATTGACCAAATCCAACAGGTTGACTAGCAAGACGGACTTTGGAATTGTTGAAATATGATCACAAAATTATTTATAAGAAAGACAGTCCAAAATCCTGGCCTTTTACCAGTCAATCAAGCTTCCGTTCCACTCTAAGCTGCCGATCGCCAGTTAACTCTTTTCCTCCGCAAGGTGCACGCGCAGTCTATGTTTCCACGACAGACGCCTGCATCCTATGAGCTTGCGCAGGTTTCCCGTGCAAGGTTTATTTTCTCGCCCAAAGTCCCCGCAGAATTTTGGAGTGTGGGAGTGAGAAGTGAACGGAGATCTCGATATATAAGGCAGTGTGGCACGACGGGCCGTCACAATTTCATTCCTCATTTGCATTGTCCATGTGTTTTTGCACATGTATAGTGTACATGTGCAATCAGAGATTTAAGAAAGATTTCAAAGATTTTAAGGATTTCAAAGATTTAAAAACGGCGTGTACTAGATCAAAAGGATTGTGTGCATGGCTTAGTACAGCTGTAGGGCGTCGAAATTCTCTATAAATAAGTAATGTGAACGCTTTGAAATTGAACCGATAGAAATAATACAATTACCTATTAGTAATTTCTAATTATAAATTCCTTAAAATGTATACATTTGCAGTTCATAAAGAAAGTTCTCAAAAAAGGGGAAATATGGTGTTTTTCTCACGAAAAAGGGGAAAATACGGAAAAGATTAATTGGCAAATTCCAGTTTAAGAAAATGAATTTCTCAACAAAGTAGTTTCATTTTCAACGAAAAAGACAGCTTTTTAACAAAATAAATATATTCTCAACTAAATAGTTGAATTTTTGAACAATTTCCTGCCAAAAAATATAACTTTTGAATGTAATTCATGAACTTGCAACCAAATAGTTGAATTTCCAACTAAACATGATGAATTTTTAAACACAAATCCAATAGTTCAATCGCGATTTAAAAAAAATTAATTTTCAACGAAAGAAAAGTGTCAACGATAGTCTACATTTCAGACATTGCGAAACAGTCAAAAGATTTGAAACGATTTCAAAAGGTTTCAAAACATTTTCGAAGATTTTAAAAGGTTTCAGAAATATTTTGAAATAAATCAATCATTTCATTGAATAAGAAAGATTTCACAATCAGATATTTAAGAAAGATTTCAAAGATTTTAAGTATTTTAAAGATTTAAAAACGGCGTGACTAGATTAAAAAGATAGTTGGCATGGCGTAGTTCAACTGTAGGGCGTGGAAATTTTCTATAAATAAGTAATGTGAACTCTTTTAAATTGAACTGATAGAAATAATACAATTACCTATTAGTAATTTCTAATTATAAATTCCTTAATATATATACATTTGTAGTTCTTAACTTAAAATTTTTTTGGAATTATAGATAGCACTGTACTGTGACAAAATGAAGCAATTCTTTTTTTACAAATGCTGCAGAGAGAGAGAAAGAGAGAGTTGAGTATGTATCTAGCGCAGTATAATTGTACGGTGGACACTTTGAACTTGAAACGATTGAAATTATACAATTTTGTATTAATCATTTCTAATTATAAATTCCTTAATATATAAACATTTGCGGTTGGTCATTCTTAAAGTTTATTGAATTATAGACTCAATGGCAGAATGAAACACGTTCCATGTTAAAAGGAATTTAAAAACTTACGAGCGATCGGAGACAAAATTCTTATTTTTTTTTTACAAATCCTAGAGAGAGTTGAGTATGTATCTTTACTTTTTATAGATGTTTTGTAATGTGCAGCAGCTCTTTTTACAAAATTATTTGCATCACTATTATTCTCCGTATTAAAGGAAATTTTCCCTCTTAGAACTGCATTGAGATAGGCTGAAGTGGAATGAAGTTATTGCATTATGCAAGAGTTCAGAAACTGCGTAACCACTTCTTCCCTATGAGTTTGACATATCAATAAATAGCTCCTAATCTCTCGATGAAGTAACTTGAAAGCAGTTTTCCGAACTCCCACTGCTGTATAAATGCTACCCATGATCCTCCTGAGAATACTTTTCACATCCATGTGGATTTCCTCTAAATGCGAAATACTTTTGCCACCTACTCGCCGTGTCGAGGTGCAACTAGTGCTCTCGAGAAGACCTGCGCATGGAGGACATGATACCATACCTGGAAACTTTGCTTTCAGATCTTTTAGCACAATGTGTGTTTCCGTCGAAATTGAACCTTTCTCAGGAATCAGATCTTCTTTTGAGGAAAAGATTTTTGTCAATTAAGACGGAATGGAGCATGTAGGTTTCGTATGGTCATCTTCGGCTTCCGGTTATTCACCCCAAAATCACGTATTTGTGAAAAAAAATTCTCAAGAGGATCCTTTGGGGACCACGAGCCCAGTATTGTATACATCCCACGCGTATATATTTTAAAATACATACACGCAAGATGCACACATGGGCGTGCAGTCCACAAGGAACGAAGGTGAGTGTGGGACTTACCGAAACGGCACCTACCCACTAAACCTTAACTCCTTTCCCTGCCAACTCATGTTCCCGGAACCGCTTTCGCATCACTTCAGGAACCTGAGTTATAGGCATTCTACGCCGTACTTCGGCGACCCGCTTTTTTGCCTACTTGGCATTTCCACAACAGTTTAAATCCTGTCAAGGTTAATCTGAAAATTTTCAAGGTAGGAGCTTGCTGCACGGAAGGCTCTTTTGCATCCTTTTCAACGTACCTCATACGAGAAAATTCCTGAAACGCTTCATCAAAAAACTGAAGGTGAAAGCTGGATTCTGTCAGAAGATTTTGGAACTCACTATGCTTATCGTGTTTGACTCTGCCATTAAATGAGTCGGTCAATTTATTTCTGAAAAACAGAAATTTTCCCGTCGTTTTTCCTTCCTTAGGAATTTGCAGTAGCCCGCGAACAGTGAAACGAGCTAAATTGGAATAAAATCATATTTTATTTTTATTTTCCACTTCGTTATTACAGGGATTACAGCGCAAAAGGAGCTTAAAAAAGGGGAAATAGGGTGGGTTTTTCACGAAAAAGGGGGAAATACGGGAAAGATTAAACATTTATCTTCATATGTCGAAAATAATAAACAATCTCTTTGTAAGAAATGTTACATATTTGAATAATTTCAAATAATTTGCACCAAGAATTGAAATGCTATATTTTCATTCCAAGAAACTAATTTTAAAATGAAAAAACCAATTTTCTACCAAATTATTGAATCTTCGAGCAAAAAAAAAAAGAAGTTTTTACAATACAGTTGAATTTGGTACTCAAAAATATAAGCTTTCATTAAAAAACAATAATTTTCAACTGAAAATTGAAAATTTCAGTTTAAAAAAGTGAATTTTTAACAAAGTAGTTTGATTTTTAAAGAAAAAGACAGCTTTTCAACAAAATAAATATATTTTCAACCAAGTAGTTAAATTTTTAAGCAATTTTCTGCCAGAAAAGATAACTTGTGAACGAAATTCATGAACTTGCAACCAAATAGTTGAATTTCCGACTAAAAAAGATGAATTTTCAAACACAAATCGAATAGTTCAATTGTGAGTTTAAAAAAATTAATTTAAAAAAAAAAAAAGTTTCAACAATAGTCAGATTTTCAAGCAAACATTTGAACAAAAATTGCTCAAGTTAGAACATTTACAATTGCAGTTGGTGAATTTAGAATATTCTATTCTTAAACGAGGTATTTAACTTTGTCAAATTCAACTTTGTCACTTGAAACGTGTACGTTATTTATTCATGAATAATTTGTTTGAGTGCTATAATTGCTTTAATTATTATTCAATAATGGGTACAATTTGAAATATCGTATCATAAGGAAATCTTAACAAACCCGGTGCACCTGCTAGTCCATCTACACGTGAAGCCAGTGAAAGACTTATAACTTGCGTTGCAGCGTGGACGCTCATTTTCTTAATTTCTTCTGTATAGACGTGGCGATCAGTTAATTTCGGTACATATCTGCGGTTGTCGGTGCCATAGACATCAATTTCGTAAGTTGTTATTATGTGCTTCCACTCAACGAAGGTCCTTGCTGATTCCGGTTTTTCTGCACTCCACTGTAATTCCAAATCCTTGTCCAAAAGATTATTTCTTAGGCATTTGATAAGGTGAGGAGGATAATACAGAGGGATGGTCTCCATATCATGCACAATGTATGTGTCATCTAAAGAGAAAAGGCGTTTTAAAACATTTATTCGCATAAATTGATAAATGTAAGTCCTTACGGAAAAACTTGAATACTTGTGTAAACGTATTCTTCACCCTTCAGGTTAATTCTCTCTTCAATGAGATTTTTTATAGCAGACTGGTTGCTACTACCTCCATCACATACTGAGGCAACAATATTGAAACCAGCATCCTTGATGGCCCCAATGACGTCTTTGATGCTATACATTGGTAGATTAGTGGTGGTTTATTTGCTGCAAAAGCAGAAGGACACTGGGATCTTATTTCCAATGTTGACAGAAAGGAACATAAATGCCAGCGCATGGTGAGCAAATTTATCCGTCCGAACGTTTCCCCAGTCCTCAAATCCAATAATCTTATCCAGTTCCTTATCCTATTGCAGTCCAGTTCCTAGAAGCAGCTCGTCCCTCATTAAAATCATCATTTTGTCCTTATCACTTAAACCTTTCGCAGCCTCTTTCAATCTCCTCCTTGTGTCATCATTGACGCCAGCATCTAAATGGATTTTCTTCAAAAGAATTTTCAAGGAGGTAGGACTAGGAAGTGGTTGGAAGGTGCGCATGTACCTATAGCACTTCGCAGATCTTTTAAATATGGATTGGCAAATAATTTTTCCCATATCATGTAGTATCAGATGTTATTCAAAATGACTGCAGAGATTATTCACTTAAAAATGTGATTTCTATAAAAAATCACTTATTTTCACCGTTCATAATTGCAAAATTTTGAATATTGCGAGAGACATTTCGAATGTTCAGGTAGGTTGACATGATTGAATGATTCGATGAATGATTCCATTCCAAAATGTTATTGTACACAAAAATGATTATATTTAACTGTTTTTCCGTCAGCACGCGAACTTCGATTTAAGAAAGGAATATCACTTAGTATTTAAAACATATCTTATGTTACTATTTACTTAGTACATTTGGGAAATTAAATTTTGAGGTTAGGGCTTGAGCCCAACAGCTTTGAATCATACGTATAAATTATTAATTTGTTATATATACAATGTGTAATATAATAATATGTCTATTATTAAATACAAAAAAGAAAGAGTAGTTCCTTTAGCACAGAATGAAGGTGGAACTTTTTCAAGCACAAAACGAATACGGTACCACTAGTAAAAAAATTATTAAAAATTTACCTCCTCAAATTGCATAGAGCTTTTTCTGATACCTTCTCCAGGTGCATTACTCAACATCTCAAGTTTTCCTTTTGATGGAGATGAGAAAATCAGGAAAACTTTTCTGCTGGACGGTGAATTTGTTAAATCAGATGGAAAATCAATATTTACATCATTTTTACATGGCACTACTTCTTGAGACACTTGTGATACCGGTAAATTTAAGATTGGCACAGCAGTTCTGTGCAGCATTGTCAAGCCTCTTAGTGTTTTGAAAATGTCTTTTTCGGCAAAATGCCTACGGCAAATAAAATACCGTTTTGAGGTTATGCTTTCGTACGACTGGCTTTGTAAAGCATTGTTTTCCGTTTTTGCCACCCATTGCAATCCCACTGAGCGATTCGCCGGAAACTTATGGCCAATAACCTCTATATCTGACACTTTTCTGCTGTTGCAATTTAAAACAACACATTTTTTTCGATCCAAATGATCCATTTTCGATAATCAATAACAACACTGCAAGACTGTTTTGAACTACTGTCAAATAATATTGCAATATGGCGGCAATGTATGTGGCGCTACCTTCCTCTGCACCCCGCACCCCGATTTCAGAAATGCGCCCCTTTCTGTCTCTCGGACCGCGCGCCCTAGTTCGTTACGTTGCCGTTTTTGCTCAGGGGAGTTGACCCAACCTGAATGCAATTGAATGGGGGCCAACGCCATCGCCGTCATCACCGCGGATGCCTACGGCACCATCACCGTCCTGAGTGTGAGCATATCCAACGAAGGAGGAGGAGCTGAATATCCTTATCGCTGTCAACTTTATCATTTTCATCGTTTAATAAGCCTATTAAAACCGATTCCTTTTAAGAGAAAGAAAAACGCAACCGAAACCAACTGCTCATCCGAAGAAAGCAAAAAAAAAAAAACAATTGAGCAGCAGGCGTAGAGTTGGAGTAGGGTCAAAGTAGGTATATAGAGTGGGGAAATCAGCTTATAAAAGCGAGCCTTCCAGTACGATTTTTTAATTCTTCGATTCAATAGTTCCAGAGATAAGAGAAACAGTAGGATTTGTAGAAATTCGTTTGAAAGATTGACCTCCAGAAAATCGATGCTGTCGGGCACTTAGTGGAGTTCTTGTCAATGAAGCTGCTACCAGATTTGACTCCGGAGCAGAGGTGTACCGTGACAAAGATAATGAAGATTCAGGTGAAACGTGTAGCCAGAATTCCTGTTGAATCAAACAATAGCGACGTTGTATTTTGACCACCACAAGCTTACTGAGTTTCCCGAGGATAACCTTACCACCCTAGAGAAGATACAGGAAGCTGCTGATAGAGAGAAGCTTCAAATGAACTATTCAGGCAAAAAATACAATGCTGTTGAATTTAAAAACATTAAATAAGAGAAAAAATTGAAATAAAATAAAATTGATGAATGAATGAAAAAACTATAAAATAAAATTAATGAAAATTAGATTTCAAACAAATCATCTTCCTTCACTTACTTCCGACTAATTCGATTTGAGTGAGTTTTAAGTTAAATTTACTAACTTGCAATCATAAAATAAACTTTATTGGATGCATGCAAAATCGACTTATACCTAGATATGAATCTATGCTAGAGATCTGCATTACTGATTGTCGATAAAACTGCATAACTAGCGGAGGGTAATACTAACTGAAGGTAAAACTGACTAGGCAAAGATACAGACTGGCCGGTGAGTTTGGATGTACCATGTGTCGCTCCGTAATTATTGTCTAAATACTTTGGCATCGGGTCGTCTTGCGTTGTCACTTAGAGTCTATATCATAGCATCGAATCTTGGGAATACGAATCTGTTTATTGTGCGGGCAGTTTCTGTCAGAAAACTCTAGAAACTCTAGTTCATCTGTGCAAGTTTCGGTGTGCTGGGCAATATGGCGGTGTGTGCGAGTTGTGATGAAACCGTCATGAGAGGGAAACTTGACTCGCTCGCTTGTGGCAAATGTGGTACAATGGCTCATTTTGAATGTCTTAATATCCCTATTAAGGATCTAGATAAGATGAAAAAAAAAACAGAAGCAGTGGTATTGCTCCGATTGCTCCCCAAATTCTAATAAATTCAAACAGCGGAGTCACAATTCTTTGTCATCAGAAACAGCTGATGATGACGTAGTAAATCCAGGGACGGCTCTAGTCTCTTTGAGGCCTGGGGCTGAAACTGCTATTATAGACGCAGTGTCGAAGGAGCAGGAGGCAGGATTCCAGCGGATTTCCAACATGTGGGAATCTTTTGAAGCTAAGCAGATTGATGCTTTTGAAAACCTGGTTGATAGCATTGCGGAAAATGCATCTCGCATTCCCAAAGTCGAGAAAACTACTGCTTCGAACGTCACGGATATCTCTGAACTCCAAGCAACTACGAAAAAACTCAATTCTGAGAATGACATGCTCATTAAGCAAGTATCGGCACTGGATAAAAAATGAAATAATTTAGAGCAAGCGCCGCTAAATTCCACTCTGGAATTACACGGACTGCCGTATGAACAGTCTGAAGATTTGTCTTCCACCTTCTGCAAGATAGCGACCGTTCTTGGGTTATCTTGCAACAAAGATGACCTTGCCTCTATTTACAGAATCCGTCCAGCGGATCCTTCCCGCTCCCAGCTTCCTCCCATTATTGTGGCCAAATTGACCCAGCAGATTATGTGTGCTGACATAATTAGAAGGAGCAAAAAGAAGAGGGGCTCATCCGCCAAAGATCTTGGAGGGGAGGTGCATCACCATCTCTACATCAGAGAATCCTTGATAAAATTCTACAGGCAAATTTACAGTGCTGCGCTGGAACTTAGGAGAGCTAAAAAGATAAAATTCTTATGGATTGCGGATGGCAAAAGAAGAGGGGACCCAAAGAAATCTTCTTTCTCACCCGCGTGATATCGACCTCCTTCGCTAGCAACTGCTGGATTACTTCTGCACATTCAGGAAGTGGGCTGGCGACTCGCTTCTATATCCTTTTTATTGTTATTGTTACAAACCTTATAGTTCATTCGCTGAGATTATTATTATTAATCTTAAACTTGCCGTAATTTTTTGTCATCAGGTTTGTATGTGTGTGATTGACTTGTATCAATTTTATACATTCATGAGTTGCTCTGACTTGTGCAGCCCTAAATTTGAACTTTACCAACTGTCGCGCATTTTACCAGAAAAACCTATATGTAAATATAACATTCTCCATTTAGTATGGTTTAGCGATACCGTCAGCATGACTTTACTATATTATATTTCGATTTCTATTTTCACCTCTGGTAACACGCTCCTCTATCATATACATACTTCTTGCTACTGTAACAATTCTTATGCTAGATCATACAGTAATTATGTGTTGACCTCTCTTATATTGGCGAGGTTTGGTTTGGAGTGGCTTATCACTCGGGATATGTATATTTAAACTTGCTTTACCTGTCTCAACATGAATTGTACCTATTAAATTTCTCGATGGCTTCCTTAAATATATGTCACGTAAATGCCCAATCTCTCTTGGCTCATTATCACGAATTTAAACACTTTTTTCAGGCTTGCTCTTATCACTTAATCACGGGTTCTGAGACTTGGTTAACTACTAATCATCCTTCCAGTATGATGGCCCTTGATAATTATGTGCTCTTCTGCCAGGATAGGGATGAAAGAAGGGGGCGGGGATCTGTCTCTATGTGCATGAGAGTCTTGGAGGTATCATTAGGGGGGTGAGCCCAAAGGCGAACTGACCTACACTGGAGTTTCTTCTAGTAGATTTTGGTACAGGTAAGAATGGAATCTTAGTTGGTGTTGTATATAGACCGCCCAATGCATCCTATGGCACTGAATTTGAATCGGAGATTACAATGAATGTTAAAAATTTCAATAATATTATTGCTGCCGGTTATTTCCATACAAATTTAAATGCAAGTAGTAACTACACCAACTACCTTGCAACCTTGATACAATCTTCTGGACTCTTGTTTGTCCCCCATAATTCTACACACCACACTGATCGTACCAGCACACGTATCGATTTAATGATTGTCGACGAGCGGGAAAACTCGATTCATATTCACAGCACTCTATACCGTTCCTGTATAATCATTACCTTATAAAGATTAATTACAAAATCTCATGTCCTGAATTCACTTGTCACATGCAAACACAGACGCGTAACTTAGCCTCTGTTGATGAAACTAAATTTCAGGAGCACCTTATGACCCATTACTGGGAGAGTTTATTATGAGCTGAAGATCTCAATACGAAATTTGAGAAGCTGTCTGCTAATCTGATATCGGCCTTTGACCTATTTGCGCTTTTGCATACTCCTTACAAGCATAGAAAAACCTGCACCTTAGATTACCCCTGAAATAAAACATCTTATGAAGGAGCGTGATAATAGGCGTAGACTGGCCAAACGAACTAAAAACAGCATTATACAAGCTGAATTTCGCAAAATCGGAAATTTAGTTCAATGTAAAATTCGAGACTCGTTTAATAGATATAACTACAATGCAATTAAGAATAAAAACAAAAATGAAAACATTTGGCATCTTCTTCGACGATTATACATCATACCTCCTAAATTTGAATGCCCTGATAGTAACTTCCATCCAAATGATTTATTGAACACATTTACCGTCACTCCTACCAATAGTTCTTTAGCGCAGCCTATTTGGAATCTGCCCCTATCCAATTTCAATGACAACAATTTCTTTTTCTTAGATATTACCACAGATGTGTTGCTAGAGAAAAATATGGAAACTAAATCAAACGCCATAGGCTCTGATGGTATGTCAATTAAATTGGTTAAACTCACCCTCCCGATAATTTTTCCGTTTGTTTTATACATATACAATGCATCCTTGCAAGTTGGGATATTCCCAGATATTTGGGAAAGGGCCATCATTCGCCCAATTCCAAATATTGGTTTTCCTACATGCTCGAAGGATTGTCGCCCTATTTCCATCCTATGCGTATTATCTAAACCATTTGAAAAAATAGTTCACAGTCAATTATCTAAATATCTGAATTCCCAAAACTTAATTGATCCAATACAATCCGTCTTCCGGACAAAACACAGTACAAAAACAGCAACTCTTAATGTTATGAATGATTATAAAATGGCATTAGACAATAAAGCTATCACGATTGTTGTGTTGTTGGACTTTTATAAGGCCTTTGACTCTGTAAACCATAAACTCCTACTGCTTAAGTTGAAGTCATTTAGACTGTCAGACATAGCAATTAGGTGATTTGAATCATACTTGAATCGTCGGTTTCGACGAGTAAAAAATATTAGAGGAGAGCAGTCTGACTAGATAGAGGTAGGATGTGGAGTTGCTCAGGGATCTATACTGGCTCCTCTCCTTTTTAACCTGTATAGCTCGGATCTAGATAGAGAGTTGAAACATTGTAAGTACCATAAGTGTGCTGGTGACTTCAAACTTTATCTTTCGGGTTCTGTTGTCTCATTAAGAGATCTCCTTACTCTCGTACAGGAGGATATCGATAGGGTTGTGTAATGGGCAAGTACTAATCGGCCTTCATTCAATCCTGTTAATACGAAGGCAATTGCGATTTGGCCATCTTCTTTCCCATCTTCTGAAGTGATGATGACTCTCTTGCCGCTACAGATCAGTGGGGGAATCATAGATTTTGTTGAGGTTGTAAGAGATCTTGGATACATCCTGATCAGAACCCTATCCTGGAAAGAGCAGGTAATCGACTTCTCGAGGAAAACATTCAGAATTCTGCACCAACTTAGAAGAAACAAAGAATCCTTGCAGGTTTCTATACGTATACTTCTGATTAAGAGCTTGATTCTGCCACACTTTGATTTCGGTCGCATAGTATATGATGACATAACAGATGAACTTAATTCTAAACTTGAAAGAGCACTTAATGCTGGTATTCGTTTAATCTATGATTTACCTGAATATGTACACTAAACAACCTATCGAAACCAAGCAGGGCTTCTGAATGTAGCTAAGAGAAGACAGTATTTCATGGGTAATTTATTATACATTCTCTTTCACACCGGAACCCCGCAATATCTCTTCGATTTATTTAATTTTTTGACAAAAATCTGCATGCCCATTCCAAACTTCGAGAATGAAAAAAGGTAATTATAGTTCCAAAGCACCGAACATGTGAATTACAACGGTCTTTCACAGTTAGGGGTGCTCAACTCTGGAACAAACTGCCTGTATCAATTAGGGGAGCGCCTTCCTATTTCCACTTCAAAAAAGATTTTTTTATGTGTCTGATTAATATTGACAATCTCACTCTAGAAATCACTAATTTGTAACTTTTTCATCTACTAAGTAAGTAAGTCAGTCAGCGCCTCAATACCTCAAACACATGTAACACCTACACCCATATTTGAATTCATACAACTCAATTACATCTCTCGGTTTATAGGTTTGTGCCTAGATATATAATACTTTTTTGTAACTCTGCATTCTAATTAAATATTGATACTCTTCAATCCCACACAATTACGCTGGCACATTCGTCCTCACGCTTATTATCATTTTTTCTTTATGAGAGAAATTCTAGGATCCAGAATGAATGATAATAGTTCCTTAAAGCAACCAATCCCGAAGCAACTGGAACGTGTACGCCATCCACTTCTGCTCCTTCTGTCCTAGTAGGTGAGCAAGAGCGGGAAATTTACGCGAGATAACATCGGGCAACACTGTTCCTTGGAGTCAGGTCTCTAGCCGCGGATGACCTTACGTGGCAGACGGGACAGTTGGAGATGGAGGTTTCACCTCTGGATATTTTTTTAGAGCTACCAATCTTTGTAGAATGTTAAGAGGAACAGTGTTGACGGACCAGATGGAGTGATCCTAGAAGAACAGCCTTTTGCATCCGATTATGAGAACTATAAGATGGACTTTGTAGCCTTGGTACAGCCTACTCAGCTCGAAAAGAAGTGCTTGATAGTTTGCACGTTTTTCTCCCTCCTTTTCCGCGATACTACCATCGGCTGGTGCCGAGAATTCAATCACGTAAATGATCTTGTTCTTCAGATCTTGGGGGACAATATCAGGATTCGTAGCACTGATACGTTGAGTGGTGGAGAATGAGAAATTCCAGTAGATCTTACACTGATCATTCTCCACGACGGCCTCGAGTTCCCCCTGGGTGTATGGCAAGAAGGGCAATAGACCAACACCTCCCTATGTATTCGTAGCGTGCATGTTTTGAGCATCCACTGAGAACATGTCCAATTGTTTCTGACTCTTGCTTGCACGCTCGAGAGCTGGTATTGCTTACTGGTACATTCATTATGCGCTCGCGGTAAACTAAGGTGTCTATATCGCCGTCTCGGCAGGCAAAAAGAAATCCCGCAGTCTCCGAACTCAATCCAGCAGACTTGAGAAACAATGTTGGACACACCCATCGAGAGCTCTTCTCTATGTATGATGCCGTAGTATTTACCATGAAGGGGCATGTCAGCATGTTCTCTTAGGAGAAGCGTATGTTCTGCTTCCTGTACACGACTTTTAAGCACCAAAGGTGTTAATGATGCTAGGCGACCCTAGCTGCAGCACGGTATAGGAACGACGCAGCATTGGCGACTTCATGTTGACGTACGAGTCGCATAAGGGAATCTGTGCTTTTTAGAACTGAGCAGGCTGTAGCCAGAACCATTCTTCGATGAAGACACTCTAAGCTTAGCAAGCCTCTACCCCCTTTATCTCGAGGGAGATATACTGGAGGTACAGAAGGTCTAGTATAATGACTTTGATGGATTGTCATCATCTTGCGTGTGCTTCGGTCAAGTTGCTTCAACTCATCGACGTTCCATTTTACTGCACCAAACGTGTAGAGCAGTATAGAAACGGCCAGCATATTGGTCGCCTGAATCTTATTCTTTCCAGATAATTCGGAAGCCCAAATTTGTTTGAAACTTTGGCGTTACCTTTTTCCAAGGGCCATTTTTAACATACGCACATTTTGAGTTTCCGCTTGCGGTATTCCAAGATATGTATATTTGTCTCCAATACCAAGATGTTGAATGGTATTTCCGCCTATGAGTTGAACATCCTGATCGTCACGTGATGATGTAGTTTATAGTCTTCCTTGGTGTAGGTGGACGCAGGCACATTTGTCCAGTCCAAAGCTCATGCCAATCGCTTTAGAATACCTGTTTACCGCCTCTACAAGGATGTTAAGGTCCTCTTTCGAGGAAGCAAAGAGTTCAAGGTCGCCCATTGATAAAATGTGGTTGGCCTTACATGCTTCTGTTTTCGGCGGGCCACATAGGTATCCAGGGCTTTTGCCTTGAAGCACAATAGATAGAGGCAAGAGGGAGATGCAGAAAGGTATCGGACTTAAAGAGTCTCCTTGAAAGACCCCTCTCTTATATGGGACATAGCTTGTAATCACTTGTCTTTTGTCAGATATTATGAGAAATCTTGTCCGCCACAAGAGCATAAGCTCTTTTATGCATCTCACTATTTTTGGATGCACCGCCATGCACTGAAGGAGCTTATGAAGTAGCTCATGGTTCGTGTCATCGAATGCCTTACGGTAGTCAATCCAAGCCTTGGACATCCTGATAATAAAGGAGTAATTTTGTTATTTTTTATCCCAATTTTAGCACACGTTGTTACCGTCGAATTGCTTTGCTAGCTTTCGCTTTTTGACTTGGCACATATAGCTTCTTTCAAAACATGTTGATGCGTTAGTATCTCATATTATACTAAATTAATCTCCTTCAGGCCCTCCTATTTATAGAATAACAAACTCGAAACTAAGTACATAACATACTAGTATTTACATGATCTTTATTAACGTCTTCAATATTTGTCTCATCTTGCCGAAACAGAACTAATAAATTAATGTTATCCCGGACTAGGTGTTTCGGAACGCGAGCATGTGACTGGCATGCATAACAACAGTCAACGTTGACATGCCTACCCGTACAGAAGAAGGCTCTAACATTGTCCTGCTTTTCACAAGCGATACCATCAAAAATAAATATAGAGTTGGGTTTAGCTTAACTGGGTGAAACTACCTGTTCATGTTCACTAAATGGAAAGTGTTCTACGACATCTACATTATTCACTACTTTTTCTAAAAATTATACTTAGGTTGTCGCCGAGATTCAGAGTAGAGGTAAATATTATCAAATCTGATACAATTTTGATGTAAAATTCGGAAAACGCATGCATTTGTTTTACCACAATTTGAGATTCCATCAAAAACTGCACAAATGCTGCCTGGTATACTCTGTTCACCGAGAGAACGAATTTGGTCGCGCAAGTTTTTATGAAAGAAGGCGTCGACGAATTTTTTTTCTTTCCGTCGACAGCCAATCGCTGTTAAAGGAGGACACCATTTTTTACAAATAGACTGACCAACGTGTTTTCCTAAATTGTTTATAGTCTCACTGAGGGCCAGATGAGCGGACCGAACATGACAGTTACAATGGGCCATAAATATTAAGGGACTTTCCATCCAAATACTTACGCCTACGATTCGCCTTCTTTGACAAGCTGCTCGCAGAGAACGAAATTTTGTCGTTTCAGAAATTCATTCTCTCGGTGAACAGAGTCTAGCAGATTGCCATGACGTTTCACTCACTTCAGTTTACAACGAACGAGGGTGACTATGTTCACAATTGTAAGCTTGATAGGTTGCGTCTTAAATCGGATCTCGATACTGACTGCCATAAAAGCTATAAATAGAGCGCTTACATAGACCTTCAATCAATCGCGTACGAATCTTTGTAGAGTGCTAAACGATTTTATATCGTAGAGTAACGTCTAAGAAGTCTCAAGGTAAAGGTATAGTGAACCGTCTTAAAAACAAGCTGTCTTCCGAATTAGATTTACCAAGCTACCAGTATTGTGGATCTGGCACTAAATTAGCTATCAACAGAGCCGGAGCTAGCCGCTAGAGGCACCTCGTATTCTGCCTCTACCCTAAAAAATTGGTGTTATTTTACCACTGATTCCAATTTTCGCTAAACTTAGCACATTAAAGCACTTGCTAGTGGTGCAGCTGGTATGGCAAATTGATGTAAATGATTTCAATGCAGCTAAACGAAAACCTAGTCAAACATAGGGACCGCCTTAGAGGCAATATATAATATTCAGCTTCGTATATATAGTTGATCAAGACGGAGACTTGATGAATTTTCTAGGCTAAAATATGAATATTCTGTTAATTCGACTTATTCGAATATTCGAATAAATCTAATTTTGAAGATTTGACTTCACTTTTGGATCAATTCTTCTCCTAAAAATGAAGGAGTGATTTGTGGCTTGCTTATATAACTTCCACCCACTTTCCGATTAAAAGCCACTTTCATTACGTAGATTTCATGTGTAATCAAATACATAGTTATAGCTTCTTCTGGAAAACTTAAAAAGTCACCGTTTCGATCAATTATACGGAGCTGAATATTATGCATAGTTCTTGAGACGATCGGAAGGTAAATTACGTGTGATGGTTCTTTAAGAATAACGAAATAGAATGAAAGTTTTGGTCGGGTCCCTGCTTAAAAGTGGATACAGACAGATCAGATATATGAGTCTGATTACCTTTTGCACATATTTCCCACTCTGATCATCAGTAGATGGTACTGTTCCAACAGAAAAGTCCGCTTTCTGGAGAAACGTCTGCATGCACTTCCTAATATCCTCTAGTCGGTAATTTATTTCGTACAAAGACTCCACGAAAATGAGGAATCTTCACCGCCTTAGCTGCAAGTTTTTTTTCTTGGATATACGTTTTCCAGATATATTTTTCTTCGGTTCGAGACCTCGAACATGCAGATAAGGTTTACTAGGAATATGCAGTTTCAGTCGATAGGGTTTTCACAGTAGTCCTTTACCAAGAGATACTTCACCAGCAATTGCTTCAATGCGCTGAGTTTAGCAAAAAATGGAATTACTAGGGATCATGGATTTTTAGCAGGATCCAGAGTCTGCCTCAATGTTGCTCGTTACTTTGACTTTATTTTCTCAGAAACACTTTTTTTTATTTGATCCCATAACAAGTCCACTGATGCCAATACTGGCGCCTTTTGCTACTGCGCTTGCGTTCGGGCCGCGCACTGGTTGGCCGCAGTTGGCGCGCAATTCAAAATTTGAATTAAAAACAATTCATGTAATTTAAATGAATAATTATTGAAGAATGCACAAGAATGTATATAAATTGTACAACTTCTGATTTTAGAGAAAAAACAATTTATAAGACATATATTTTTGGAATAACAGTTTAATTTCTTCGATTTCCAAAGAATAACTTACATTTCACTAAACATTTCATTTCAGAAGTCTAAAATCAGAAGTTGTACCATTTATATAGATTCTTGTGCATTTTTCAATAATTACTCATTTAAATTACAAGAATTGTTTTTAATTCAAATTTTGAATTGCGCGCCAACTGCGGCCAACCAGTGCGCGGCCCGAACGCAAGCGCAGTAGCAAAAGGCGCCAGTAATGGCATCACTGACCAAGTCGTGCTCCTTACATGCTTAAATCGCTTAGCTAATTTCAGCTCCCTGGCACTAAAAGCTAAAAATGGGCACACATTTGACTGCCCTGCGCGTTAGTACTTAAATTGCCCGAGCGTAGCGCTGATTACCTATAGGGCCGACTTTCTTGAAAATGGCAAAATTGTCAACATTCGAAGTTTTTTTATATTTTCTGGTAGTTTATTAGTCCTTTTTCGTTTTTTTTTTTTTTGCTGAAAATGATCAGTGATACATAATTAATTGAAAGAACATCAAACATGGTGAAGTGTTTAGCAGTGAACTGTGATTCTGGTTACAAAAAGAAACGGAGTTCGGAGGAGTAAACTCAACGGTTTTTTTATGTGCCAATTAAAGACAAAGTATCAATCAAAAAATGGCAAAAAGCAATTTTGAGAGATGACATTAAAGTCAAAGAAGGTCAAGCGGTTCGTGAGAGACATTTTGCAGAAAGGGACATCATCCGCGAAAGAACAATTAATGGTCCTGACGGAACTGTTTTAGGAACAGTACGTTATTGTATGAATTTAATTATCGTATTTATTTTCCTTTGTGTATGTATTGCTTTTTTTTATTATGTACTTTGAAATAAAAATTCCGCCAGAGTTTAACAATGAATTCGTGGCATAAAATTAATATTAAAAAAAAAAAATAATTTAAAGAACTAAATAATAATATCTTTAGCTCCAAAAAATATATTTTCTATTCACAATCGGTAAAATTTCGAAAAATAATGCAAATAATTTGTATATGCGTATCAGTAGTTCATCATATTCTCTTGGCATACTATTTATATTGGCAATTATTTAAATTTGAGAACGCGCTATACTTATTTGTGGTAAAAATATTTTTTTTATTATAGCTGATCAAGAAAAAGAAAGCTCTAAGCTAAAGAAAATGTCAATGTTTTATTCTACATAAGATTACAGAATTACAGCATACATTTTGAAAATTTAACTAATTTAATTGTTGAAAATTTAACTAATTTGAAGAATTTAACTAATTGAACTAATCTACAGAAAATATAAACGTTTTTTTGTACATAAAATTACGTAGTATTACTGTTGGGTTTTACAGAAAGTTATGATTTTTTGAAATGCTTGTTTCATTCATTTTATTTATTGAAATTTTATATTAAATATAAGATTCATAAGAATTATACTTTTTTAATTTAAAAATTGCCTTTTTATTAATCTCATATACATACCTCTTGATTATTGCCATTTTTAAAATTGCAAAATAATTTGGTGAGTTACTTCATACTGTTTCAAAATAAAATGTTTTAATATTAAATTAGGTACATGAATTTTTACGACGCAAAAAACCTTTTAATTTTAATTTTAAATCGTGACACTAAAGTTCCTAAATTAATTAATCATTCAATTAATAACAATTTTATTGTTATTACTTTGTTTAAATTTATTATATTAAATGTATTATCTTGGAAAATTTTTTGGTATTGCTTTCACACATTTAATCACTTAGAAAGTTAATATATTTCACTTTTTTCGTTATATATTTTATACTAGTATATGCCAAAAACATTTAACTTCTTTTTTCCATTAAACAAACAGGGAAAAGCGGTTCGGATTTTTAAAAAACATAAATATTTGCATTTTTGCCATGTATTTTAAAGAAAGTCGGCCCTATAAGTAATCAGCGCCACGATTTCGCCTGGTGGCCGTGATCCACCTTTCAGCCAACTTTTATAATACAGGCCTCCATGAAAGTGCCAGGGGGCTGGCTAATTTAGTTCGAAGTCCACAATACTGGTAGCCTGGTTGACGATATGAAATCATTCCGCACTCTGCGAAGGTTCATACGTGACTGACTTCATATCTATATAAGCACTGTATTCAAAGATTTCACAGTAGTAAGTATCAAGATGCGGTTTAAGACGCAACCTGCCAAGCTTACAATTGCGAATATCTGCTACCAGACAGCATTCGTGCAGTTGTTTGTGCATTACTAAAAGATTTTTATATTTATCTTTTTTATTTCTTCTGATTGATTCATTTTTTGCAAATTATCTCAATAACTTATAAGAATAAATAAATAATTAATTAAAAAATGTAGTATTTTTGAAAATGTTCTATATACATAAATCGTAACAAATTCATGACATTTTCTTACAATATTAATTTAAATGTTTGTAGTGATAAAAATTAATACCGAATTCCCTTTAAATATTGAAAACTACATAACATTAAAAGCAGATATGCAGTGTATAAAAGAATTCAAAAATACGAGCTACTACGCGAACACTTGAGACGTAATTCGATATTTCTGAAATTAGAGTATGACAAATGCCTTGCCAATTAGAACATTTTTCGAAGTCGCGGTTTTCCTTTATTCGGCGAGAATGCTATGGGTTGAAAATTCAAAACTGATAAAAATAAAAGCAGTTGCATTCTCATATTTCGAAAAAAGTTAAAGTTTGTTGTGATGCACCTGCCTGTATCTGTTTTTATTGATGCGCAGTGAAAACGACTTTTTCGTCACAAATAGCCTCTAGTGAGAGCGTTGTGTAAGCATGTGGTGAAGTTTAATGATAAGTGTTTAATGGATGCCATAAAAGAGGATCATAAAAATTTGAAAGGTAAGTCTGAGACAATATTGGTTGTTTAAAATAAAAAATTGCCATCCGATTTTATTGGTGTCACAATTTCCACAGATCAGTTTACATATGGTCTGGCATGGAAAGCATTTCGGCCTGCACGTTTATTTCTTTCTGACGAATTATGGAATCTTATATTTAAGATCGTACAAAGTAACTTAACATTTAGGATTACGAACGACTTAATTCTCTCGTCAACAGTTGCGAAGGCACCTACTGGATCGGACGTGTTTGTTTGATAACTTATGCTTATTGCGTGCAATAGTCACTGGTATTGTGCATGTGCAGCGGGGATAAGAAAGGTCAGGTCTATTACACGATCATTGGAATGAAGTGCGAAATTCGTGTGAAACTTTGCATCGTGAAATGGCACAAAATATAATGGCTAGTGCTAGTGTGCAAATACTGAACAATGGATTCGAGATACCAGGAATTAAAGATTTTCGAACTCAATTAGCTCATGAGGCGACTGCAATAAAAAATTATAGTTACAAGTCATAAAGTTAGGGTATCAAAAACTAGCAATATTCTAGATATGGCAGTATGGAATGACACAATACTTTCCTAAAACTCGAACAGGAGGGCTCTTTACATCATATATCGATATGTATTTAAAAATCAAATAGAAATCAAGTTGAATGTTGGTTATCGTGAAAATCCCCCACAAAATATATTCTTTTGAAAGCAAACCGAGGGGCCTATGACAAAACCACCGAACGCGTCCTCAGGTTGCGGATAAAGGGTCCGTGTACGAAAGGTTTCTGCTGAATATGGTTACAATAATTAATAAGCAGTCGCAGACAATTGTCCAGGGATGGTTTCGAAGAAACAACTAACAAGCGGAGGCGTATCAACCTTGCCAAAAGCTGAATAGCACCTGGCACGGTGAGCCTCAACCAACTTTAACCTTAAAACGATATTACTGGAAGTATTTTTCCGGAATATTACTCTTACATAGTATGCGCATGTTTTGCGTGAAAAAATAAAATAATCGTGGGAGCGCTTCTTTCAAAATTTAGCATTTTGTTTAAAATCAAAAAATTACATTTTCATTGGAAAACTTTTTTTATTCAGGAATTGTTAAGAACTGAATATAGAGTCAAAACAATTTTACCAAATTTTTTGTGAAATTATAACTGTTGAATCTACGAAGGATTATATATTCCTTTAGTGCGAAAGGTTATCAAAAAGTTATATTAGTGAACATTTTTGCAGAATTTCCTCCTCGGATCATGTTCGGATATTTTTGATATGGAATTCAAAAAAATTGTGGGAGCGTTTTTTCAAAAAGCAGTTTTCATTCTACCTTTTTTCAATTTCTGCATTTTAAATATACTAGACTATTACGCGCGCGCGCAAGCGTGCGCTTACTTTTTGTTTTCGTTCTTCTCCTTTACTCAATTTTTGAATCACTATTTATTCGTTGAAATTTCTTGACCAATCAAATTCTTGCTGAAATTATATTCTCAAAGAATGTATTCAGTGAATCCATGTAACGTAGAATTTACTATTACTATTTATAATAGTAAATGTCAAGATATAGTTTGAAGATTTCAAGTGCAAGTTATGTAATTCAGTATATTGAAAGAAAAAAAAATTGTACAACGACATTTGCGGGTACTTTCACGGCCATTTTTTTAAATGTAATCATCAATATACATCGCTAAATCATTAACAAATTAATACCTATCATTTAAAAAAATCCTATTCTGATCCGATTCTCAGTTCTCAATATAAAAATCATTGAACATGTATTTGCACTGGAATGTTTAAATAAATGTTTATAGAAAGAGGAAATCGTGTCAGAATACATTACTGAATAATCAAAACATATGCACATGTCATTTTGAAAATTGAATTTAAATCCTTATTTCACGGCCATTTTTGTAAATCTGTGAATCAAGAAACATAGCTAAATCATTTAATAATTACCATATTATAACGTTTAAATAATTCAGAAGAACAACAGTAAATTGAAAAAATTTGAACTTTGATAAATTAAAGCTTGGAATCTCCTCTTTAAAATTAGACCAAAAGCATTATTAAATATTCACTTGTTTTCGACTTATAATAAAAAATGTGAAAGCATGTCCAAGATGAAAATCAGTTCATCGAGCGGCAGTCCAATATCGAATTTGAATCTTTTGTTAACGTGCGAAAAACAACAGACCAAAAAATGCAGTCACCAATGGCCCGTGAAATTTGATAATCTAGATTAGATGAAAAACATTTAAAATAATCATATGATTGAGTACTTGAGCTAGACGTCAGTCATGATAGGATAGGTGCAAATGTCACGAAGGTTATCATAGTTAGTACATCCTTGCATGGGAATGCATACGACTTTTTGGAAAAAAAAAATTCTAAACGTAAAAATAAGTTATAGATGTCTAAATAATAATTTTTTTAAAGTGTAAAATGCATTTACGCAATTATGTTTTTTTTATCCTTTTATCGGTTAAAGACCTTTCAGTTTCACGAAATGAAATCAACTATCCAAAATTTTGAGTTATAGTACCCGATTCTGATCAAATCGATCCGATACTCCAACCTGAAATTTTGGCATATCTTATTTTATTGTGAATATGTACAAACTATGATAACCTTCCTGACATTTCCACCCATCCTATCATAACCATGACGTCATGCTAGATTACTCAATTGTAATAGAGGTATAAATAAACTTTGATTGCACAGATCATAGCCAATATTACATTATATAATATTAATGTCAGTAATCAATTCCTGTTACCACACAATACTAAAATTAAAATTCAATAATTAGATGGTTCAATATTGAAAAAAAATCAGTTTACAACGTGAAAATGAATGAACAAATATTTTCATTGAAGCATCTGAATAAATTTTAGTTTATATTTCTATTTGAATTATAATTATAATTAACATTTTAAATTAATTTCAGAAGAAATTAAAAGAAATTTACAAATAATTGTGAGAACAGAATTGAGATACTCATTCCAAAATAGCACAAACATTTAAAAAAATTATATAGTTGCAACAAAGATATGTTGAGTATAAATAAATTTTCATTTCACGAATTGAAATCAATATTCAACTACATAACCCTGAAATAAATAATTAATTCATGCTTCTTGATATAGAAAAATTAGAATTCAATATTCATGTAATTTAATATTGTAAAAAAACTAATCAGCTAATAATTAAATAATTATTTTCCAATATAAAAAGCAATGAACAATTAATCCCATTGAAACATTTGAATATTGTTCATTTTATATTTTATCAAAAATTCTCATTGTTATCAACCTTTTAAACTAATTTCAGAAAAAATTATAACCTCATTTTGAAAATTGATTTCAGATAATCATTTCACAACATCACGAAAACTTACAAAAGCGACATAATTGGAATAGAGGTATTTTGAAAATAAATGAACTTTTATCATATAAATTATTGCCAATATTCGATTACATAACCTCAAAGTAAATAATCATTTTATGTTCGTTAATACTGAAAAATTAAAATCCAATCTTTAAGTAATTTAATATTGTGCAAAAAATTAATCATCTAATAAATATTCAATGAGTTCACAACATGAAAAGCATTAAATCATTGTTTTCCTCCAAACATTCGAATAATGTTGATTTTATATTTCTCTAAAAATTTCCGTCATCAGTAACCTTTTGAACTAATTCCAGAAGAAATAAAAAATGTGTCCATATAATTTGGAAAACTGAATTCAGATAATCATATAACATCATCAGAAATATTCAAAAAATTATGTAACTGGAATAGGGGTATTTTAAATATTAATCAACTTTTATTGTACCAATTATATGCAATATTCAATTACATAACCTTAAAGTAAATAATCAATTTATGTTACTCAGTCAAAAAAAAAAAAAAAATTGTAATTTAATATGTACAACATTTAAAAATGTGAAAAGAATTAATCAGAGTCAGTTTACCAAATTGAAAGCCTTGAATAATTATTTCATTAAAAAATTCACATAATTTTCACTTTATATATTTTTTTTAATCTTGAAATTTCATTTCTGAAAATTTTAAATATCAATAACCTTTTATACTAATTTTCAGAAAAAAAAATGCTGAACATTCTACACGTAATTTTGAAAATTGAATTCACATACTAATTTGACATCAAAAATATTATTAAAAAATTACATCATTGTAATAGAGATAGGTTTAAAAATATAAAATTTCATTATACTAATTATATCCAATATTCAATCACATCACCTCGACGTGAATAATTAATTTGTTACTTGATAGAGAAAAATTGAATTTGAATATTCGTTATTTAATTTTGTGAAGAATTTAATCAGCCAATAATTAATTAATTGATTACTTCATAACACAAGAAGCATTGCAGAATTATTCTTATTGAATCCTTCAAATAATTTTTACTTTATATTTTTCTGAAAATTTGAATGATTAATAACCCTTTAAACTATTCCAGAGAAAATTAAAATATTTGTGCACATAATTTCTGAATGAAAATTCAGATACTCACTTCATAACATCGCCAAATTAAACATAAATATATATATATATATATATATATATATACATGGGGGAGTGGATGGTCACATAAAAGAGAGAGTGAGGAGGGCAAATGTGGTAATGAGGCAGGTGTGGGGGTTGGGAATGAAGTTATTCGCAGATGAGTTTGGAAGGAGAATGAAATTGTTTGATTCACTAGTGATGAGTGTGCTATTGTATGGGGTAGAGGTGTGGGGGTGGAAGGAAAGTGAAGAGGTAAATAGAACGCAGGAGAGGTATGTAAAGTGGACCCTGGGGTTGGCAAGGAACACGCCTAATTATATTGTCAGGAGGGAGACGGGGAGAACGAGTGTAGGAATTCTAGCAGGGAGCCGGGCGTGTAAATATGAGGAGAAATTTTTGGAAGAGGGGGGAAGTAGGCTGGTTAGGGAGTGTTGGTGGGAGAAGGAGAACAGGGGAGGGGGTGGGAAGATGGAGGCGGAGAGGGAACGGTATTTTAGAATGAATGGATTGCAGATGGATGAAGTGAGAAGGATGCACGAGGAAGGAAGGAAGGTTTATGAATTGGTTAAGCAAAACAGCATGGAGAGAGAGAAGACAGAAGGGGAAGAGAGAATAAGAGAGTCAAAATTTAACGGGAACTATGTGTGGATTATGCCAAGGGCAAGAGCGCAATATTTGTGTGTGAAAGGAGAGAAAGGAAGTCAGGAACTTATAGCGAGGATGAGGTGTGGTTGTATGGAGGGTTTCAATAGGTTTTGGCTCTCTCGAGAGAAGAGGATGTGTGAACTGTGCGGAAAGGGGGATGCAAGAGTGGAGCACTGGCTGGAGGAGTGCGGGGAGGTGGAAAGAAGTGAGATAAGCATGGAGGCATTGTTGCATGAAAAGGGGGAAAAAAGGGCAGTAGCATGGGTGAAGGGAGTGGTGGGTAAGATGGAGATGAAGAGAAGGAAGGAGGAAGAGGAGTGGAGAAGGAAAGATTGTAAATAGGAGAGAAAGTAGATATGAGTAAGATGTAAATATTGTAAATAGTAGATAAGTAATAGGTATTAGCTGCGAAAACAGAGGTTGGCAAGCGAGGCAATGCGAAAAAGTAGGGACATGCGAGCGAGGCGAGGCGAAGCGAGGAAGGCAAGGCGATACGAGCGTGCGGCGTAGAGATAAGGAATGGATGGATGTTAGTTCTTAAGGGTTAGTTTTAAGGAAATTCTGTAAAAAATGGATGTGTAAGCAAGTCAATTTTTTAAGGCCAGCAGGCTGAAAAATAAACGTTTATCTATCTATCTATATATATACATATTAGGGTGGTTCAAAAAAATCGACTTTATTTTTTCTTTGTAACCCCCACATCAAAACTTCCGGAAAGGTGTAAAAAGACACCTGTGAAAAGTAGAGCTCATAATATTAATATTTAGAGGTCGCTCATCGCGAATTTCTATTTCCCATTTAAATAGCATGCGAATTTTTTTTTCTTAATTTACAGACTGTAACTCTTGAATGGCTTAATGTATTGCTAAGACCATCACACATTTTTGTAGGGAATTCGACGCTCTACAAAAAATATCTCTTATGATTCTTTCATAAATTTACTCCTTCAAAAGTTATTTAAGTTTAAAGTTGAACACATAATAAATTTATCGTTTTTTTCTTAATTTTTGGCAAAAATTTGAAATTTATCACTAATTATCGTGATAGTTTTTTCGGAAATTTCATAGTTTGAAATTTTCTCTAAAAAAACAATAATCTAACTCAAATCATCACATTATCAAGTTTAATGATTTAAAAGTTATTTGTTATTAAAAGCAGAACAATAAAAGACAAATTTTAAAACAATGTTGTCAAAAAATTTTCAAACAATTTTCAAACAATGCCGGCCTGTCGTTGTGATTTCGTCGTGCCCTGTGTGACCATAGGTGTATTTTACCGTGGTTCTACTGGGGGCTATTGACATTTTTTTTTAGATGGCAGTTGCTCTTAGTGGTACCCTGCGGTGGTTGCTTAACTTTTTTTTAAATTATATATATATATATATATATATATATATATATATTTGGAATAGAGGTATTTTAAACATTGAACAAACTTTTATTATACAAATTGTAGTCAATATTCAATTACATAACCTTGAAGTAAATAATCAGTTTATGTTACCTAATGAAAATCCATTAAAATTCAATCATCATGTAATTTACATTTAAATTCAATCTTTATGTAATTCAATTCAATTCGAAGAATTACTTCACAACATCACAAACATTTGAAAGAAATATATAATTGTAATAGAGATATTTTAAAGAAAAAATAAATTTTTATCATAAAAATAGCAGCCAATATTGAATCACATAACCTTAATATAAATAATCAGTTTATGTAAATTGATTGAAAACAATTCAAATTTAATCTTTACGTAATTCACTTTTTTGAAAAAAATAAATCAGTCCATAGTTAATAATAGCTAATTCATCAGTTCATAATGCAATAATCAATCAACAATGTTATTTGCATTGGAACATCAAAATAATGTTTACCTTATATTTTTCTAAAAACCTCAATTCTTTATAATCTTTTTAACTAATTCCATAAAAACTTATAACACATTTACGTATAATTTTAAAGATTGAATTTAGATCATTATCCCGCAACATCGTAAACATTTCAAAATTATGAAATTGGAATACAGGTACTTTAAATAATAATAATAAGTGGCAGGACGCACGGTATTGATCCCTAAGACCGGAGATTTGTCAAGTCCAAAGAACTACAGGCCCATAGCTTGTTTAAACACCAGCTACAAGCTATTCACTGGCATCCTCAAAGAAAGGATATTGACATCTATCGCACCGGTATGGAGTGTAATAGTCGAACAACATGGATGCAAGAGAGGGCTGGCAGGTTGCAGGGAGAACCTGTTAATAGACCGGTGTATTACCTAGGACTCGATCAGGTATTGTCGCAATCTTTCCATGGCTTGGATTGATTACCGTAAGGCATTCGATAACACGAACCATGAGCTACTTATTAAGCTCCTTGAGTGCATGGAGGTGCATCCAAAAATAGTGAGATGCATACAAGTGGCGGACAAGATTTGTCATAACATCAGACAAAAGACAAGTGACTACAAGTTTTGTCACATATAAGAGGGTGGTCTTTCAAGCAGACTCTCTAAGTCCGATACATTTCTGCATCTCCCTCTTGCCTCTATCTATTGTGCTCCGAGGCAAAAGCTCCGGATACCTATGTGGCCCGCCGAACATAAGAGAATATAAGGTCAACCACCTTTTATACATGGATGACCTCAAACTCTTTGGTTCCTCAAAAAAGGACCTTAACATCCTTGTAGATGCGGTAAATAGCTATTCTAAAGCGATTGGCATGTTCTTCGGACTGGACAAGTGTGCCTGCGTCCACCTACACCAAGGAAGACTAGAAACTTCATCATCCAGTGACGATCAGGATGTTCAACTCATAGGCGGAAATACCATTCAACATCTTGGTATTGGACAAACATATACATATCTTGGAATACCGCAAGCGGAAACCCAACATGTGCATAACTTGAAAACGGCCCTTGCAAAAAGGTATCGCCAAATTCTCAGAAAAATTTGGGCTTCCGAATTATCTGGAAAGAATAAGATCCAGGCGACCAATATGCAGGCCGTTCCTATACTGCAAGATTATGACAATACAACGAAGTCTTCATCCTAGATCTTCCGTACCTCGAATATATCTCCCTCGCGATAAAGGGGTAGAGAATTGCTAAGCTTAGAGTGTCTTCATCGAAGAACGATTCTGGCTACAGCCTGCTCAGTTCTAAAAAGCACGGATTCCCTTACGCGACTCGTACATCAACATGAAGTCGCCAATGCTGCGGTGTTTCTATACCATGCAGCAGATAGGGCCGCAGAGGAGCTTGACCTCCCATTTAATTCCAGCGACATTACACATGGCCTAGCATCACTAACACCTCTGGTGCTCAAAAGTCGTAAACAGGAAGCAGAACATACGCTCCTACTACGAGAACATGCTGAGAAACCCCTCCATGGTAAGTTCTACGGGATCATACGTAGAGAAGAGCTCTCGATGGGTCTGTCCGACATGTTTCTCAAGTCTGCCGGATTTAGATCGGAGACCGAGGGATTTCTTTTTGCCTGTCAAGACGGCGTCATAGACACCTTAGTTTACCGCGAGCGCATAATGAATGTACCTTTACGCGATACCAACTGCAGAGCGTGCAAGCAAGAGCCAGAAACACTTGGACATGTTCTCAGTGGATGCTCTAAATATGCACGCTGCGCGTACATAGAGAGACACAATGCAGCTCTAAAAGTGTTATATTACCATCTTAGGCATTTCTATGGTGTTGATCTATTGCCCGTCTTGCCATACGCCCAGGGGGAACTCGAGTCAGTTGTGGAGAATGATCAGTGTAAGATCTACTGGAATTTCTCATTCTCCACCACTCAACGTATCAGCGCTACGAAGCCTGATATTGTCCTCCAAGGTCTGAAGAACAAGATCATTTACGTGATTGAATTATCGGCACCAGCCAATGGTAACATCACGGCAAATGAGGAAGAAAAACGGGCGAAATATCAAGCACTTCTTTTCGAGCTGAGTAGGCTCTACCAAGGCTACAAAGTCCATCTTATAATTCTCATAATCGGCTGTCTCGGAGGTATGAAAGCTTCATGTATCAGCCAAACCAACAAGATTCCGGCTTGCCAGCGTCAGGCTCATTTCATCGCGAACCGGATGCAAAAGGCTGTTCTCCTGGGATCACTCCATCTGGTCCGTCAACACTGTTCCTCTTAAATTCTACAAAGATTGGTAGCTCTAAAAAAGTATGCAGAGGTGAAACCTTCATCTCCAACTGTCTTGTCTGCCGCGTAAGGTCATCCGCGGCTAGAGACCTGACTCGAAGGAACAGTGTTGCCCGATGTTATCACGCCTTAATTTCCCGCTCTTGCTTACCTTCTAGGACAGAAGGAGCAGAACAACAAGGAGCAGAACAACAAGGAGCCTACAACTTCTCAAAATAATAGATATTTATTAAGATGCCAACAACATATACAAAGTATTCAGAAAATATTAATGGAAGGGCACTTAAATGGCCGAGGTACAGCTTAGAGCTGCTTTGCAACCCAACCCTCTACATCTAAACTTAAAACTAACTATAAAATATAAAAAGTGTGTAATTCGCACTAAGAGGCTGAGACTAAAGCTAAAGCAGCAGAAAATTTACAGTGTACTACAACAATGTCTTTCTTAGAATACATTTCGCTTGTTCCAAGTTATATATATACATATACATATATATATATATATATATATATATATATATATATATATATAATTAAAAAAAAGTTAAACAACCACCGCAGGGTACCACTAAGAGCAACTGCCATCCGGAAAAAATGTCAATGGCCCCCAGTAGAACCGCGGTAAAATACACCTATGGCCACGTCTCACATCCGTGAGATGGGTGGTCACAGGGCACGACGAAATCACAACGACAGGCCGGCGAAACCCTCGTGTGTCTTGAGGACACGAAGCGACCCAAGGATGACAGCTTTCTGCATCCATCTCGCAAGAGCCTTGGCATATTTTTGGCGCGCGGGTATGGCTTTAAGGTTACGAACCAGCGATAATTTCACACCTCCGAGAGCACCTATCACAAGAACAATTACTCGTAACGAATATTTTGGGTACAGTCGACGCAGCTCTCTTTTAAGGTCTTGATATCTCTCCTCTTTTTCTTTCTCCTTTGCAGTGATGTTGTATTCGGATGGAGCCGAGAATTCGATCACGAATATAGTTCGTTTCTCGAAGTCTTGGAGAACAATGTCAGGCCTCGAGTGCGCAACGGAGACTGCTGCCCGAAAATCGTAGTTCCAGAAAATCTGGCACTTCTCGTTTCGGACAATTGACTCTATATCCCTTGGAGCGTTCGGCAGGGCAGGGTCGCGACCAACACCGTAAGAGCGACAAAGGTGGTAATAAAGTACTCTTAGGGCCGCATTATGTCTATAGATATACCTTGTTCCTGCGTGGGTCGGACACCCCGATAGTATATGTTCTAGGTACTCAGCGTGTGCATGACACGCTCTGCACCTATCACTGGGAACTTCTTGACATAAAATGCGGGCGCGGTATGCTAAGGTGGAGATTACACCGTCCTGGCATGCGAAAATAAAGCCCTCTGTACCTGAATTGAGCCCTGAAGATTTGAGGAAAGCAAAAGTATGCTCCTTCGACAAGGACTGTTTTTCTACATTTCTGTGAAAGTTTCAGTGCATTTGCTTGTCGAGTAGCTCTTGGTGAAATTTTCCAACCTCTGCTTTCTTTACTTCGGCTTTTAGACGTGAAGCATCGAGATGGAGTAATGCACTTTCCTCACTTCTGATGTTAAAATTCAGGCCAAGGGTCTCAGCAGCTTGCTCCGCGGCTTTGTAAAGGACCGCCCCTTCGCCAATCATCTCGTGGTTTCTGACCATCTTTAGGAGAGGATCTCTGCCATTCGCAACGATGTAAGCTGTACTCAAAACTGATGAATTGATATGCAAGCTTTTATGCATATGCATGATCTTAC
>CAKNXH010059355.1:60941-75228 GCA_932178445.1 Andricus quercusramuli | reverse complement strand
GGACAAGACTAAGGCTTGACAGAGAAGGAGTTTGACCTTGATTGGGAGTGTGCGACGGAAAGGGTAAAGTTTTCTCAGACGGATATACGCAGCTTTAATTTTTAATAACGCGTGCTCCTCAAAACTCCAATCTGATTGTAAAATTAGACCCAAGTTTTTTGCCTGTTCAGTGATAGGTAGTTGAACGCCATCGATAGTAAATATGCGTAAACTTACATCTTTCATTCTGCCTATTTGCAAAATGGCAGATTTTTCTGGGTTTATCACTAGAGCGTGCTTCCTTGCCCATTTAGCGATATATTCTAAAGCTAAATCAAGGACTAATGCACCGGAGACAATGTCTCCTAATTTAAAACGAACGTATACTTGTATATCAACCGCGTAAATATGTACAGAAACCTCCACCTTCTTCTGGGAAACCGTCTCCAACGATGATAAATACTTTAGCAAGGGCTCTGGTAGATCATTGGTATATATTGAAAACAGTGGTGGGCTGAGAACTGCTCCCTGCGGTATACTCTTTTTTATTGGTCGAGAATAAGATGAACACGACGTTTTTGTGTCAGTTATAGAGACTCGCTGACTCCTATTTGAAATAAAACTTCTAAACCATGACAACGCCTTTCCAGTGAATCCCTCTGATTCCAACCTGGCCAAAAGCAGATTGTGGTCTAGAGTTTCGAACGCTCGCGTCAGGTCTAGCAGAGCTATAATTGTGATTTCTGAGCAATCTAAGGCTCTCCCTATCTCTTCTGTCACATGTAGAAGAGTTGTTGCTGCCGAGAACCCCTTTCTGAAACCAGACTGAATGCGAGGTAGGATGTTGTGGTTGTTGATGTAGGGCGTCAACTGTTGCAGACAGACTTTCTCCAATACTTTCGACAGGAATGGAAGGATTGTAATTGGGCGCAGATCCTTATAAGAATTTGGCCGAGAAGTTTTAGGAATAGGTCGGATAATACTTTCCTTCCACGCCGATGGAAATATTCCTGACCTAAACGAAGTGTTGATAATGTCCAGAAAGGAAGGCAGGCACGAAGGGATACATAGGAGGAATGCAGTACTGTTAATTCCGTCACACCCAGTAGCCGTCGATTTAACAGATTTGACTGCTTTATACAACTGTGCGAGGTCGATTTCCTGAAACCGAAAAGCAGGTTGTCTGTTGGAATTTATTGACACACGAATGTCTTTAATGACCCTATCCGATGGAGATGCTAGTGGAAGGGTATCGAGGATGAAATTGTTGATCGCCGTTGGGTCGGGTAGCAAGTCTCCCCATGAATGTTGGTTCCGTCCCGACCAAACTCCCGAACGATAGAGTTTTTCCTAGATGTGTAAGGAAGACGGCCTTTCGGGGAGGGATGAAAGGTACCCCGCCTTTTCACGCCGCATGGGCGCCGTAGCCATGTTTCGCAGCAAGATAAATTTCGCATGATTTACATCTGTTTTGTTAATGCGCCATTCGTACCGCGCCCTATCCCTGGCCCTCGAGATTTTTTTGACATAGTCAGTATACCACGGAGGCTTAGGTCTCACGATTCTGAATGTTCTGAGCGGGCAGTATGTGTCTATTAAACTCAAGACTAATTGAGAGAAAATAAGTACTTTTTCATCCACTGTTCCAGCATTAAAAACCCTATCCCATTCTGCCACCTCTGTCATCCTGCCGAACTCACTTTTATCTACTCTTCTGTAATTTCTACAAACACGGAATAAACCCGGCCCAGTATCAACATTCACATTAACTGTACAGAACGCCATATCATGATCGAATTTTTGGACAGCTTGATCACGATTGAGTCAATAATACGTAGTTCTTCACTTACAAAGATCAAATCTAAAATCGATGACGACCTATGTGTTCTGCGTGGAGGTTCGCTAACAATCTGGCGGAGCGCGAAAGAGCGTGACAAACTGTTTAGCTTGCACCAACCCTGTTGAGCAGTGGCAGCAGCATTTATGTTGAAGTCGCCTAAGCATATTATATTATCTGAAAGACCATGGAACCTGGCCAACGCCTCTTCCAGATCATCGTCCCAGTTGGAGTTTGAGTTGGGATTTCTGTATACCACAACGACCCCGAGCTTCGTTTTTTTAAGCTGCAACGTTACAGCACAGATATCCACGGCTATATCATCTTTAGGATCGTTCGTGATGAGCGAAGAATTTTCGATTAAAGGTTTAAATCGTAGGTCATCACGAATGTATAAAGCTACACCACCGCCCCTCCGAGCCACAAGGCTCTTACGATCGGCGAGAATTAGATTGAAACCGCTAATGGCTAAAACTAAACTGGATATATCATTATTAAGCCACGACACGGAAATCGCGATAACGTCGAGACTATAAAGGTGTATTAGATCAACAATATCGCTAATTCGGAATAAGAGATCTAACATTGATATGCGCGATAGAGAGAGATTTCGGATAATTATTATGATATGTGTTCTCAGAAACCATTGAAGCAGCGGTCGATATATGGGCCGATAATGAACTAGAGCTTGCAACAAGAGATTCCGGATTCTCTACAGAAACAAAGTTACAATCAAATATATAAAGAAAAAATTGATAGCAGTTCGAACTCGAAAATTCATTGCCTCACTACCCGATTGGGGTAGTGTTTCTAGGTGGATATTTACTACCAGAGCGGGCCCACCACACCCACGACGTGCCAACAGCACGCAGTATTCCCGAACCGTCACACATCCAAGTGCTAACCGCGTCCAACACTGCTTAACTTCAGTGATATTACGAGAACTGGTGTTTTCAGCGTGGTATCGCCATCGGCGATATTTAAATATATATTTTTTAAATATAAATGAACTTTTATTATAAAAATCATATCCAATATTCGATTACATAACGATTCCTTCTATACACAATGTTACACAAGATGGAGGTTACCTTTTTTCATATGAAGGATTTTAACTTTTATTTCTGGAAACTCAATTTATTTATGAAATATGATTAGTCAATATATAATTAATTAGTTAACAACATAAAAAGCATTGCACAATTATTCTCATTGAAACATTCAAAATATATTTTTCCTTTTGAAATTGCATTTCTATACATTTCATTTAATAATGACTTTTGAAATTAATTGCAGAAAAATTAAAAATATACGTATATCTATATTAATTAATAATTTTACAAAATAAAATGCAATAAGCAGTTCTTTTCATAAAAACATTCGAATAATTTTTTATTTATATTTTTCTGAAAATTTAATTTAATGATAATCTTCTAAACTAATTCCATAGAAAAGTAAAAAATATGTACATATAATATTGAAATCAGAATTTAGATACTTATTTCACATCATCAAAAAATTTACAAAAATTATACAATCGGAATAGAGGTATTTTGAACATAAATAATCTTTTATTAGAGAAATTATAGTCAATATTCAATAACGTGGCCTGCAATTAAATAATCAATTTATGTACTCAATTTCAACAAATTGAAATGTAATCTTTACGCAATTTAATATTGAAAAAAAGTTAATCAGCTAATGATTAATTAATCTGTTGACAACATAGAAAGCATTCAACTTTAATTATCATTCAGGCATTTAAACAATTTTTACTTCAGATTTTTTTTAAATTTTCACTTTAATTTCTGAGAATTTGATTTATTAGTAACCATCTATAGTGATTTTAGAAAAAATTAAAACATGTTTACATATAATTTTGAAACTTAAATTCGAATAATGATTTCACAACATCATAGACATTGGCGGAAATTACGTAATTGGAATAGAGGTATTTTAAATGTTAATAAAATGTTATTGTAGAAATTATAGCCAGTATTCAATTACATAACCTTGAAGCAAATAATAAATTCATGTACTTAATTAAAACAAATTAAAATTCAATCGTTACATAATTTAATATTGTGAAAAAAATAATCATATAATAATTAGTCAATCAGTTTAAAAAATAAAAAGCATTAAACTATGAATTTCATTAAAACATTCCATTAATTTTTGCTTTACATTTATTTTTAATTTGTACTTTCATTTCTAAAAATTTAGTTGATTCGTAACCTTCTATACTAATTTTAGAAAAAACGAAACATATTTATATATATTTTTGGAAACTCAAATAAGGGTATTTTAAATATGAATAATTTTATTATACAAATTATATCCAATATTTAATGATATAACTAAATAAATATATGAATAAATGAATAAAATGGCCCTCTTCGACGAAGAAGGTGTAGATCTCGAAACAGTGAAGGTTCGTGGGTTAGCTTTCGCAGATGATAAGATTGATATCGCAGAATCAATCAAGGACTTGCAAAGAATGTTAAATAAACTTAATACAAGCATGAAGAACATGGACCTCAACATTAACGTGAATAAAACAAAGATCATGGTGTTGGAAGGAAAAACGCATTAATAAGGGTAAGCAGATTATCGGTAGAGCAGGGTCCATCCTCACAAATAAGAACATATCAAAAAAAGCTAAAATGGCCATATATAATTCTATATCCGCACCAACTGTACTATAGGGTAGCGAGACCTGGACATGTCAAGAAAAGGACAGCAGTAAAATTAACGCGATTGGCATGAGACCTCTCCGCACAATATGCGTTGAGTTGAATATCAGTTGAGATGGTTCGGACATCTTGAAAGAATGAAAGATGAACGACTGACTAAACAAATTTACAAAGGTAAAGTAAATGGCAGAGTGCCCAGAGGTAGACCATCGAAACAATGGTTAGAATCTGTGAATAAGACACTAATCCGAAAAGACATAAGAAGCCATAGAAACACGAGAGCTTGCATGACAAAATGCATGGACGTGAAGGAAGCTAGTGTAGTATGTAAGGTCAGAAAAGTATAGCAAAAAATAGTTTGTAAACAGAGTGTCAATAGAGTGAATTACGCCTGCAATAAAGACCTTGGATACTAATGGGCCCAAGTGGGGAAGCACACATAACAACTTTGTGAGGCTCTTCACTTGGGGTGATCGCTAGAGAGATTGATCAGCAACCTGGGTCGGAGCAGTGTTACGAAATGAACGTGTCATTTAAATAAATAACAGGAGAATTCCAGATCAATCTAAAATATCTATACCTAATACCTATACACCTATCTACCTTACACCTATATACCAACCTGCACACTACTATTTTCCAACCGAGCAAGTCACGCCTACCCCGAAAGGGAAATGGCTTAATGGTATAATAATAATGATTTATTAATAACCTTTTGAACTAATTCCAGAAAATGAAAGTTTCAATATAATAAGTCAATAATTAAATAATTAGTTGACAAGGTTAGAAAAATTAAACAATTATTTTTATTAAAACATGCAAATAACTTTTACATTATATTCTTCTTTAAAATTGGAATTGAATTTCTATACATTTAGTGTATTAATAACCTGTCAACATAAATCAAACAAAATACATATAATTTTAAAAATTCAATTAAGATACTTGTTAAACAACATCAAAGACATTTAAAAGGATTATATAATTGTAATAGAGGTATTCGGAAGAAAAACCAAACTTTTATTATAAAAATAATAGCCCACATTCAATCACACAACCTCAAAGTAAATAATCAATTTATATTTATGTACTTATCTGAAAGAAATCAACATCAATCTTCATGTAATATAATATTTTGAAAAAAAAAAATAAATCAGCTGAAAAATAATCAATCAGTTCAAAAAATAAGAAGTATTAAGCCATAACTTGCATTAAAACGTTCACAAAATGTTTACTTTATATACATTTTATTAAGTTTGAACTTTCATTTCTGAATATTTGATTTATTAATAACATTTTAAACTTATTCCAGACAATGCAAGTTTCAATAGAATCAGTTGATAATCAATTATTCAGTTGAAAACATAAAAAGCATTACACAATTATATTCATGGAAGCATTCAAATAATTTTTACATTATATTCTCCTTTAAATTTGAGATTTCATTTCTCTACTCTTAATTCATCATTTACCTTTCAAACTAATTAAAAAAAAAAAAAAACTAAAATATCTGTACCTATAATCTTGAAAACTGAATTCAGATAGAGTCATTTCACAACGTGACAAGCATTTGAAAAGGTTATGTAATTGCAATATAGTTATTTTAAAGAAAAAATAATAAACTTTAATGATACAAACAATAGCCCATTCCAATTACATAACCTTCAAGTAAATTATCAATTTATGTTACTCAATTGTAAACAAATTTTAATTCAATCTTTATTTAATTTAAAGTTTTTAACAAAATTAATCGACTAACACCCACACCTTTACTTCTACACTCTCACCAGTCGACCCCAGACCTCTTGACGAAGCCCAGTTTGTCGACCACCGATCGAGTTTCGATTTCCTCTCTTTCCATAAAATGAACCCCGAGGGTCTGTTGCCTGAGCCTAGCTAACGCCGGGCACTGGCATAATACATGCAGGGATGTTTCGTCATCCCTGCCGCACCTCCTGCATTCCTTCGTGGGGCTATACCCCATTTTGTGCATATGGTAGTTCAAGTGATTGTGCCCTGTCAGGGTCCGTGCCACTGTCCTTATGTCTTTCTTGGGTAAACTCAGGATTTCCCTGGCTCTGTCCATCCTATAGGTATACCCCAGAATGGATTTCGCCTGACGGCAACCCTCGGTTTGTTCCCAGTATTCCCTGTGTTTTGTTCGGATCCAGTTTTTAATGGCCATCCCGACACTGCAAGACGCTATTCCCAGTACCGGTTCCGGTCCTACGAATTCGTTCGCTGCGCCGAACTTTGCCAACTGATCCGCCTTTCCGTTGCCCTTGATCCCTGTGTGACCAGGGACCCACATGAAAGCCACTTTGTTTCTTTCTGCAAGTTTGTTTAATGCCTTTTTGCATTCCCAAACCAGTTCTGATGTTATGTCCGGTTTCCCTATTGCAGTTAGTGTCGCTTGGCTGTCCGAACAGATCGTTATCTGTCTGCCAGCAGCGTTTTCCTCTATTAGCTTTTCAGCACAGAGAAGGTCGGCCAGGACCTCCGCTTGAAAGACAGTAGCGTGTCGCCCAAGTGTGATCCCTATCCCTTTCCCTCTCTTGCTGTCATAAATTCCTGCTCCTGACCCTCCCACTCCCCTGGAGCCATCCCTATACCATATTTCCCCCTGGAGAAGCGGGTTACCATTTTCTTTCCACAGATCCCTGCTTGGGATACAGACACGGAACGCTTTGGTGAATTTGAAGCGTTTTGTTATTTTATCTTGCCTCATATGTAGAATCGACAGTGTACTGATATCACTCGGGAGTCTAGTGTGTTTAGTACCCGGAGTCCATATATTTGCTCTTATCAGGCGGCCCATCGCGTGAGCCGCTCTGGCGGTTATCGCAACATGTAGGGGTTCCTCGCAGAGTATGAATCCGATCGCCGCTGTGGGCGCAGTCCTCATTGCTCCAGTTAAACCCCTAAATACTAGCGTTTGTAATCTTCACAGCCTGTTCTGCATTGTTTTAAATTCAGCTCGTGGCCACCAGACCACGGCCGCGTGTAGGAGCCTGAGTTTTAAGACAGCAGAGTAGAGCCATGCAAGCATTTTAGGCCCTAGCCCCCACTTCAACCCAAAGGCTCTCCTGCACATACAAAAATTCGTGACAAATTTCCTGCATTGGGTCTCCAGGTGCTTTGCCCAGTTCAGCTTGCTATCTAGGATTACTCCTAGATATTTAACTGAATCTGAAAACATCAGCTTTCCGCCACAGAATACAGGAGCGTCAGCTTTCGCAACTTTGTAATTCCTCGTGAAAATGACCAGGTTGATCTTTTCCGGATTTACCGAGAGTCCGGTGCTACCGCAACAGAGCTCTATGATGCGCAGCGCCGACCTTATAAGACCCATCAGCGTTTCCAGATGAGCCCCCCTAACTAGGATTACAAAGTCATCCGCATATCCTTGAGTATAGTACCCTTCTTTATTTAGCCTTCGGAGGAGGCCGTCCACTACGATGCACCACAGGAAGGGCAACAGGACACCCCCCCTGTGGGCAACCCCGCGGAGCTATCCTCCTTACTAGGCCTTCACCCCATCTGGTTTCGAGTCTTCTTTGGCGTAGCACACTTCCTATCCAGCATACTAGCTTAACCGGCACGCCACATCTCCGAGCCTCTCGACATATGACTTCTGGAGGAGTATTGCTGAAGGCACCCTCTATATCCAACAATGCACCCACAACATACCCCTTTTGTTCAAGCTGCTGCGGCAATTTTGCTACAACAGCATGAAGCGCAGTTTCTACCGAGCAGCCCGCCTGGAAAGCATGCTACCCTCTATGCAGCGGGGAGGCCAAAGCACCTCATCCCTAATGTATCTCTTGACCAGCTTCTCTAGCGTCTTCAGAATAAAGGACGTTAGGCTGATTGGTCGTAAATCTTTGGCAGCAGTTTAACCTTCCCTCCCAGGTTTGGGTATGAAGGCCACTCTGCCATCCTTCCATGCCGATGGCATACTCAAATGGTATTGACAAACCAAGGTGATCTCTTATATGAATTTCAATTGTAGGAAAAACTGCGCTGAGAACTGGTATGTTGTTGGGCGATGAAAAGTGGAAGACTTGTGTTGTACCAAAACTGTAATCTGTAGTATCTACAGAAACTGTGCGTAAACGTAGTGCTTTGACATCGCCTATAACATGCGGTTCACAAATATTACAGTAAATAGATCATTTATCTGGAAGAGCACTTACTAGATTAGGTGGCTTTCTAGCAATGCAGTCATTATTATGAATTTGAATTAGGTTTTCTGGAGTGAAAACCAAGAATACGTGATAATTTGTCGCTAAGTACCAAAAAATGTTGTTCAGTCAGACATAATTTTCCAAACTGCTTTGGTATACTTACGTAACATTTCTTCATTCTTCACCTTTTCTCTCAGGAAAATAATATCTACTGCATTCTTTAACTCATCTGCCATGTTTCCATCGGTCATTTTACCTTCTCTAATATTGATAGACATATCATATTCATATCCTGCAGTCCCACTGTTCGTAAGGACTATGCAATTTTCGAGTGAATCATCGTGTCTCCCATGAAGAAATGTACGAGGAAGTTGTATTTCTGTAAGTGTTTCTTCCCGCTGGCCTTCTAACCGAATTTGATGCGGCAGAAGTGGTATTCTCGGAAAAATATTTCATACTACTATTGCTTGATAAAATAAGGTAGTATTGAACGATATTCATTTATACAAGTTGTTATAATTTAAGACTGGACTCTACAAATTGAATGAGGATAACCTACCCACCTGGAAAGAAATAGTTTTTTATTTCCCATGCATTTAGCCTGTAATATTTTTTTAATTTGAAATTCTTCCCCTTGATATTTTCATTTTTACACCAGTCAATTCTTGGGCCTTACAATAAATAATTTCTCGCTCCAGCCCAACTCATAACCGTTCTTAAAGACACCTTTCTCACGACTGCTTCTGACAAGATCGTTAAACTGAAGGGTTTAAAATTCGATCGGTTTATGAAATACAAAATGTGTCAAATACATGCCTACCGCCAGCCATTGTTGTAGCTGTCGCGAATGCTGACCTTCAGTCAGATAGGAATAATTCAAATTCTAAAAAAGCGTGAGGAAGTATACGTAAAAGATCGTGCAAGGTACATATTGGAGCAGCCGATGAGCTTACGTGAAAGGCTGGGGTAATGATACCTAAGAGTGGGTTTGGTTTATCTGAGTTAATCGCTTATCAGGAATATCTAGCAAGACGTCAAACAGCTATGATAGTTTATCATTTTAAAGATTTTGGGAAAGGGAGAGAGAAAGCTTTTTACGATGGTAGTTCTGCAATTGCAAGCGCTAGGGGCGTGGTTAGACCAAATATTCATTAATTGTATGAATGACACCCCGATAATCACTATAGTGCGATTTTAAATTTAATTGTAGCCGGAGCAGCAAGAAAAATCATACCCTGTAACAAGGTATATAATCGAAAAAATAATTACAGGTGTTCGATGCAATGTCACAGCTTACAGCAATAATTGTTACAGTTCACCGTCCTGAAATGCTGATGCTAGTTTTAATAATAATAATATTAAAAGTGGAGAGTGACTCAGATACTTCCACCGGAAAGAATGTTTTAGAAATCATATTCTGCTTATTTCATTTTTTACCGGAGGAAGCATCAGTTCAGTACTGAGAATGTGTGATGGGTGCTCAAACCTATTCAATTCTGAAAAAAGGTACTTATCATAAATGTGGTTTTTTAGAATATAGCACATGTAAAAAAACGCTGCCACAATAATAACTTTATTTTCATGACACCTCTTCAATTGAAGAAACTAAAGGGTGGCCGATGAACTCAAAGTGGCGATCGAAGATGGGTGCAAGATAACATGTATTTTTTAAATCTGACAGTATGAGACAACACAGAAAAATTCACTAACAAAGCCAGGTGGCCTATTGTTGTCAAGCTCAAACATGAGGCTGGTGGATATCCTTCTGGTTGTACTACTGGGGAGCAGAAAAAGGCATATATCCAGAAGAACTCTGCTTAAATTCTTTTTGGGTGAATTTGGTCAGCGTCAAAACATGCCAACAACTGAAGTCCTAAATACTTAAACCGAATTGATGAGCATTATCGGAAGTCCAGATAAAATTCTGAATAATATCATGCTCGTTGACCATGAAAAAATGTATGCTTGCTGCACTGTAAAAAAAAAGTATTATTTTAGGGCTAATTTCAGGTATTAAATAAGACTCAGAAAAAACAGTCTCAATTGGTACTAAAATGAGACCGCTGGTGGGAACCCAGATTTATTTGTTTTACATTCAAAATAACAGCATGAAGTTCTCCTATTCAAAAACAGGACACGTAAAAAATGATAACGTAAAAAAAGAGATCTATAGTTTTTACAGTGTGGGTTCATAAAGATGAAGTCGTAGCTTCTTCTCTTATTACGAGTGTAGTTATAGGCGCATACACGATTGTACAAGCATGCTTGAAATAACATGGGTATTTAAATAAATTAGATGGCCGCGTACTCTATTTTGATACCGTTTCTACGATTTTTGCCAGTTATAATGAGGCATATGAGTATTACACATATGCAGGTTGTATAGTAGATGATTTCTCAGATGAGCTTCAAATTGATGGTTCTGGGAGTTTTATTGAAACATTTCTCTCAGTTCACCCTATATTCTAAGCTTTTAAAGTAGGTTCAAGTAACGGTCAGGAGAATTATACATGTAAAGTAAAAGGTATTAACCTGAAATATACAAACTCCCAATTCATAAACTTAAACTCTATTTGTGATGTTGTAGTTAATAAAGCTGCTTCGAATACATTGAATTACAGAGCTATTCGTAGGACAGCGTATCATGACGTAGTAACAAAACATGAATACAAAATCTGTCGACCAGTTTACATAAAAAGGAGTTTGACTGGTAATCACGATTCTCTTTCATTTTGTTACGTAGAACATAATCACTTGAATAAAGGCCCCTCTAAATTGTAAACTTTATGAGCATGAAAAGTAAACTTTCTCATTTCTATGCTTCTGTGTGACATGTATCCTGGGTCTTAAAAAAGAAATAGGTACGTTCTTTTTTAATTTTATTGTGTTTTTCTGTACACAAGTAATAAGAACATTAAATTTCGTGCTTTCAGATTGGCTCTTCAAATCATCCAGGAACAATGTATACAGTGCACTTCGATTTTACACCTCAAGAAATAATGCATGTTGAAGAATATAAAGACTATGTGAACACTGAAACACAACCGTTCGCATTTTGGGATTCTTCTTTTTCATAATTGAAAAAATGTATGTTTGTAAGCCTATATTTTCATTAAGAATCGTCTTAAGGGATCAGACCAAAATTTGAAACGTCGCGCATTTGAAAAAATGAAGAATATTATGAATGGCTCGGACTATAAACATAGTAGGAAGGAACAGAGACAAAAATTCCTGTGAAAAAAAGTAAAAAAGCAGGTTATCACGAAGAGGAAAAAGTCTACAAAAAAATAATAAAAAGACAACAAAGACCACTAAGAAACGCAGGAAATCAAGCAATCGCAAAATCAACGATATTTTCGGAAATCAATAATAGTAAAAAATCTCGTTTTAACACTCTCACTTCTGTGAGTGCTTAATGTCAGAAATATAGCTCTACTACCTTCAAAGTAAACATCTATAGAGAGTTCTCAGTGTGTAAATCATAAACCCCTTTCTTCTCTCACTGATGACGCCTCCATACAGTATGTTGTTTCTGGCGATGGTGATGAATACATCGACCTAGCACACACTACTTTCGGTATTTGAGTAAAACTAGTAGCTCCCACAAGAGTAGCCTAAAATACCATCTAGTTAGACAAAGTAGGGCCTGTAAATGATACTGCTGGAAAAAAAGATGACTTCGATACCAATGAAGGTTCAAAAAGTCGACAGAAATATTGAACTGTTGATAAATTTATTGATCTTAGCGGCCCTTTTCACTGTTACATTTTCAACCGAGATAAGTTTCTTATCAACGTTGTAGAGTTACGAGTCCGGATCATTCGTTCGAAAGATCATTTTTATCTAACGGATAGTGCAAGAAACTGTCATATTCACGTTGAGGAGGTCTCCCTACTTGTTCGGAGAGAAAAAATCAACCCTGGTATTCTTCTTGCATACGCTAAAGCTCTATCTGAAGGCACTACAAAATATACTATAACACGTGTCGAGGTGAAAGCTATGCCAATGATTATGACATTAATCATCTATCACTTTATGTTGATGGTACTAAGATACCTTCGAAACATCTACAACCATCCTTAAACACTAAAAAATTGCTCATCGATGCACATGACACGTTATTTACTGGAACTGGTATTCATTTTCTAAATGACAAAAATATCATTGACGGGCAACAATATCCAGTCGGAAATTGTTTATTTGCCTTTGATCTTACACCAGAAACACTTCTTCGAGAATATTACTCTTCTTACATGAACTTTCGTAAAGTGAAGTTTAAACAAAAACGAAAGGAATTTGCCGGCGAAGGAAGAACTGTCTGCCGTATACAGTTTTGTTGCCTGAAAGTGTCCCTACTTGTAATCATTGTTTGTAATAAACTCATCAAAGATAGTTTTTAAAGCAAATATATATGGAAATTGAAACATAACATTTTTTTCAGTTTTATTTCTCCTATCACCATTTTTCCTTTCCTTCTACAGATTACAGTATATAGTATACTATATTTTTTTTAAATACCACCAAATGGTATTATAGCGTAGTTGGTGATACTACTAAAAGCAATCAATTGATGTTACATACAAACCTGTAAATCTCAATACAAAACAATTTGGTATTTTTCAATAACATTTTTTCCTTTCTTTCGACAGAATGCATCTCAACAAGTTTCAGAGAGAAAAATGCTAAGTAAGCTTGATGTAGCAGAAACTTACATTACAAAATGGCTGCAATAGTGATTTATTGAATTTAATGAGCTTAAATTTCTACAAGGTTAGTTGCTAACCTATTTCCTCAAACCCCACACTAATCTGAAACTTGCAAAAATGTGAAATAATCAGGAGGGAAACTTTTACACCAGTCTTTTCTCAGTCATTCAAAAGAGAACTTAACTAACACCGTAGACCTTTTTGTAAAGGAAGAATATGATTTCCATTCAAGCAAGCTGTTTTAAGCGCGAATATAGTATTATCTTACCTACTATATACGCACTTAATGCGTCGGAATCAAAGTTAGCCCTTTTGGGGATTAGTGTCTGCGATTCTGATGAATTGCAACCAATTTTTAGACTAGACACTTTGAATCTTTCAGGCTTCACCCTTAATTTACCACCCTGGAATGCTTTGGGAGAACCATCGCCACGAATTGTAGGATACTTCTCTTTTGCTGATCAAGACATCTCTGTCGGTGATTGTTTATCTATGGGCGATTGTACGATTCTTTTCATCACATTTCTTGGATCAAAAGCCATTTGTATAGTGCCTCCAACCGATGGTGAACCGTCCACGAAGCGTCAATGTGTACAATCACCTGGATTGGTCTTCCAAGATGAAACGTTTTACAGCACGCAAAACCTAGCCGGCTATGTTGAACTTTTTAATTATACCGCGTATAGCACTAAGTAGCTATTCAAAAATCCGAGATTCCATGAGAAAAGCAATGATTGGCGAATCCACCGAATATGTGAGGAAGGACTTAAACATAATTCTTCAATAAATGACGGCATTCTTCTCCGAACGTTTAATAGAACTCATGCATGAACAATGCAAGTGATTGCGATTGTTCGTCTGGTAGATTTATGTAGGATAGATATT
>CAKNXH010059355.1:513-53822 GCA_932178445.1 Andricus quercusramuli | reverse complement strand
TAGAACCGAAGGGCTCATGACAAAGCCACCGAACGCGTCCTCGGGTTGCGGATAGAGTGTCCCCGTACCAAGGGTTTCTGCTAAATATGATTTCAATAATTAATGAGCAGTCGTGGAAAAGTTGTCCAGGGATGGCCTCGAAGGAATAACCCCTAAGCGAAGGTGTGAGAACCGTGCCGAAAGCTGCATGGCACCTGGGTGAGGTGTCTTTAACGGTGACTCTGGGATACCGGGCGACGTCTCAGAGTATCAGCCTTATCCTTGCACGCGGGGCTCTACAAGGATTGACAAACCCTTTCCCTAGCTGCTCGTGGGAACAATAATGAAACCATCAAACCGCCAAAATGTTGTAGATGCGGTTCAAAACGATCGAACGCGCAGAGCACCCGACAATGGATCGGCAAACAATGCCGATCATCCTAGAGTTCGGGGTGATAGACTCCTAGGATGCCAGTATTATCCCTGTTCGTGGAGGCTTTATGGCGCGTATGCATACTCTGTGGTGCCAGAAACACGCAGAGCTTCGAAACGTTTCGCATCAGTCTTTGCGAAATCAAGCCGACTACCTCCGGAAAAATGAATATGTGCGCGGAGCGCTTCCTCAACCGCTGCTTGAACAAGCTGCAGACGAAGAAGAAACAACATTAAGAGCAACCGCAGAAAGCAGGAACCTTCTGGAAGATGATCGCAATTTCAGTACAAGGAGGATCATCAACATGCAAGTTCCTCCTAAGCCCCATGATCTGGCTGAAATTGTTGCCTCCCTTCGTGGAGATATCTCGCAAGAGTCCGACCTCTGGACCATGAATTGCTCAGTTTATGGTGCTGCGATAGCTTTGCCTGATTCAAATCGAAGGCTGAAACCGACGATGTATCAGAAGACCAGAAGACGCTTGCATCAACTGAACAAGAAAATTGGATGGGCAAGACAGAATGCGTCCCGTGTTCAATGTGTGATTGACTACCTAACATCTGGTAGACCGTTCACGGAAAGAGTTCGAAAGTTCGCTCAAGGACTAAGGACCTTGAATCACACACTGAACAAGTCAAAGCTGCTGACAATCAAGCAGCATATCGTCAACAAAATAAGGCTGTTATCTGACGCAAGGAGGAGGATACAGAAGAGGGAGAGATGGAACAGGGAGAATCAACAGTTTCTTGCTGACCCATCACGCCTCTTTAGTGATCCCCCTGTTTTTGTAAAAAATCCACCCAAGCCCAAGGAGGTAGAGACTTTTGGGAGAGAGGTGTACAAGATCCCGAAAACACTAGAGTTGAAAGAAGATACTGACAATATCATCCGCTTCAAGGAGTTTTGCATAGAGAGATTGATGCCTGTTTGGAAAACTAGATTTACCATCTCATCTAGGAATCATCGTCTGACGACGAACAATGTCACCTTCCAGAGGGGCGTCTTTCAAGGGGATAGTATGAGCCCTTTGCTTTTTTGCATCACACTTCTGCCTCTGTCTCTCGAACTACGAAATTCTCCTGGATACCTCTGTGGCGACACTACTCAGCGCGAGCATAAGGTCACTCATGTATTTTATATGAATGACCTGAAGATCTATGCTGCTGGTAAAAGCAAACTTCAAACTGCTATAAATATCGTCAAGAACTACACAGGAGAGATTGGGATGGACTTTGGTTTGGACAAGTGTGCCGAAATTCATTTGAAGAAAGGAAAGATTACTGGCGTTCCCAAGGACCCTGAGCTTGTGGATATGAGTGTTATTAGGCATCTTAACACTGGAGAGACCTATACATACCTGGGCGTGCCTCAAAGCCGCATTCAGGACGTAACATCAGTGAAGAAGTCTCTCCGAAGCAGATACAAGCATCTTCTTCGACAGATTTGGTCTTCCAATCTGTCGGCGTTGAAAAAGGTATCTGCGGCTAACATGCTTGCCGTCCCGGTTCCACTCTACTGGTTTAGGGTGGTTCAATGGAGGAGGAACGAGCTTAAGGCCCTTGATGTCACCACGCGTAAGATCATGCATATGCATAAAAGCTTGCATATCAATTCATCAGTTCTGCGATCATACATTTCACGCCGTCAAGGCGGACGCGGACTTCTGAATCTCCAATGTCTTCATAACCGAATTGTTTTGAGTACAGCTTACATCGTTGCGAATGGCAGAGATCCTCTCCTAAAGATGGTCAGAAACCACGAGATGATTGGCGAAGGAGCGTTCCTTTACAAAGCCGCGGAGCAAGCTGTCGAGGCCCTTGGCCTGAATTTCAACATCAGAAGTGAGGAAAGTGCATTACTCCATCTAGATGCTTCACGTCTAAAAGCCGAAGTAAAGAAAGCAGAGATTAGAAAATTTCAGCAAGAGCTACTCGACAAGCATATGCACGGAAACTTTCACAGAAATGTAGAAAAACGGTCCTTGTCAAAGAAGCAAAATTTTGCTTTCCTCAAATCATCAGGGCTCAATTCAGGTACAGAGGGCTTTATTTTCGCATGCCAGGACGGTGTAATCTCCACCTTAGCATACCACGCCCGCATTTTATGTCAAGAAGTTCCCAGTGATAGGTGCAGAGCGTATCATGCACACGCTGAGTACCTAGAACACATACTATCGGGGTGTCTGACCCACGCAGGAACAACGTATATCTATAGACATAATGCGCCCCTAAGAGTACTTTATTACCATCTATGTCGCTTTTATGGTGTTGGTCGCGACCCTGCCCTGCCGAACGCTCCAAGGGATATAGAGTCAGTTTTCCGAAACGAGAAGTGCCAGATTTTCTGGAACTACGATTTTCGGGCAGCAGTCTCCGTTCCGCACTCGAGGCCTGACATTGTTCTCCAAGACTTCGAGAAACGAACGATATTCGTGATCGAATTCTCGGCTACGTCCGAATACAACATCACTGGAAAGGAGAAAGAAAAAGAGGAGAGGTATCAAGACCTTAAAAGAGAGCTGCAACGACTGTACCCAAAATATTCGGTACGAGTAATTGTCCTTGTGATAGGTGCTCTCAGAGGTGCTAAATTATCACTGGTTCGCAACCTTAAAGCCATACCCGCTTGCCAAAAATATGCCAAGGCACTTGCGAGATGGACGCAAAACCTGTCATCCTTGGGTCGCTTCGTGTCCTCAAGACACATGAGCGTTTCGCCGGCCTTTCGTTGTGATTTCGTCGTGCCCTGTGCCCACCCATCTCACGGATGTGAGACGTGGCCATAGGTGTATTTTACCGCGGTTCTACTGGGGGCTATTGACATTTTCTTTTTAGATGGCAGTTGCTCTTAGTGGTACCCTGCGGTGGTTGTTTAACTTTTTTTAATTATATATATATATATATATATATATATATGTGTGTGTGTGTGTGTGCATGTATGTGTGTTACAGATAATATAAAATAGAATATAGTATGAAAAATAAACGGCCGATGCATGCATTACCGACTTTTAATCAATCCACGTTACCGATGGAAGGTAGTACTGACTAATTTTACAGTGGCGCCATCTGTTATTGGTTCTCAGTAGCTATTTCCATTCTCAGTGAGTCCAAGAATGAGAAATTCAAATTGATCAAATCTAGGCGTAGGCCATTCAAGCTACAATATTAGATTGGGTATGTACAGAGTCCAAAAAATGAATTGCCAAATATTTTTCACTCAGGTTTTGATCGAAACGTGACAAATTTCTTTGGGATTGAAGAGAAGTTCCTATAAAATGAAACCATACTAATAACTTTTATTTTCAACCCACCCTCACCACCCACACAGCGGCCCAAATATGACCAAAAATAAAAAAAAATCATTTTTACGTATTATTCTTAATTTTTAGCAATTTCTGTCGTCTTTTTTCATACTTATAATTACGAATGCAAAATTTAAACATGTTTCATGAGTTTTTAAACCATTTTTAATTGTTTGAATAAAGGTAGCAAATTAAAAAAAATGATATAATCCCAGGAAATGTGAAAAACAATCGTACTATCTGAATGAAATGTAATAGTTGGTCATTGTTTGGAATAGTACATTTTATAAAAAACATTATATAATTATTTCAACAATTATTCATTGTTCATTTGCGAAATTTCTGCAAATTGAGCCTGAGATGTCCACTTTTTTCTCAAATTAGAATCCTATGCTACTTCTTGTTGAATATATACATGATTTTGATACATCTCTTCTAATGTTTAGCAACTTTCTATTTCTTCAAACCATTTTGATTTGCTCAAGTACCTTTTTTTCGATACCTTTAAAAAATAATATAAAATAGAATACATACAATTATTTTTCCGAATGTACAGTGTATAGAAAGAATATATTAACCATTTTTTATTTGTTCGAACAATTATTTTTACAAAAATATATTTGGAATCGTATTTTTTGAATTGAACATAGTATTGGATGCTTTTGAGGAGTAGTAAATTCTGTTACAAACGTCCATACTCAATTTGAAGGAAATTTTCAAGAAAAAAAACAACAATTAATTTTTTAAACAACGAAGTAAATCTTTCCGCTTAATTTACTACTGCACAAAATCATTCAATATTATGTCTAATTCATAAAATACGATTTTGAAAATATTTTTGGGAGAAATAATTGTTCAAACAAATTCAGTTTGTTTAAAATATTAAGAAGTGGTTAATATATTGTTTCTATGCACTATACAGTCAGAAAAATAATTGTATGTGTTCTATTTTATATTATTCTTCAAAAGGTTTAAGAAGAAAACTGTTTGAGCAAATACGAATGGTTTAAACAAATAGATATTTGTTAAAGATTACATGAAATGTATTAAAATTATGTGATTATTCAACAAGAAATAACATAGGATAACAAATTGAGAAGAAAGTCTGCACCTCTTGCTCAATTTTTAGATATTTTAAAATTAAACAATAATTAGTGGTTTGAATAATTACATATAATGCTTCTTAAAAAATTTGCTACTCCAAAAAATGACTATCTATTACATTTAATTTCGAAAATACGATTACTTTGTACATTTTTTGAGTCAAAATAAATGTTGAAATAAGTTACATTTATTTAAACAAATAACAATTGTTTGGAAAGATATAAGGGATATTATAATAGTCCATTTGTGATTATTTGTGTTGAAAGAAATGGAAGAAATTGCTGAAAATTAACAACGATACCTATAAATGTGTTTTTTTTGTCATATTTGGGGCGCTGAGGGGGGGGGGGGGGGCCCGGGTTGGTTCCAAATAAAAGTTATTAGTATGGTTTCATTTTGAAGACCCTCCTCTTCGATTCCTAAAAAACTACGCACGTTTCGATTAAACCCTGAAACATAAGTTCAATTTTTCGAAAGACCAACATTTTTCGAAAGACCAACATTTCCCCATCTTAATTAAATGGGATTTTGAAGTGCCCAGTGGGAAACAGAAACTGTTGGGGGGGGGGGGGGGTGTCTTGCCCTGTAGATCGAAGAGCGTTTTTTGGACCACCCTATTATACATGCTTCAATGCTACCTGAAACAGTGCGTTAAATCTTCTTGTCTTTATGTTAGACCAACCGCTATGCATCGCCCCCACTTTTCTGATTTTTCTAACATCTGGCCGGTGAACCATTTCCACAGATTGCCCTCTAATCAGGGCGACTGACTTTTGCATTGAATTGCATGGGGGAAAGAGATTAAATAATTATAAACTTGTTGCTGTTCCCAAGGATTATGCCAAAATATTGTTCATAGTAAGCATAAGAGGAACAGTAACTTACAATTCCAAAACACTCACGAAAAAATGCAGATGAATATTAGAAAAATTGAATATATTGATCTACATTCCGAGATTTCTAATTGTATATACAGCTATATCATGTATTTTGTTATTTCTGTTAAGTAATGGTTAGTATTTTGAAGCTTAGAATTGTCCTTAATTTTATAATTTCTTATTTTTCCATAATTTATATCAAAATTTTGACTGGATCATCATCGATGAATATTTTTTTCCGAAAAAAAATTAAACGTGCACGTGCATCTTCGTTCATTGAACTACAACAGAATAGTAGAGTAGAACCGGCACGGCAAGCATGTTAGTCACAGACACCTTGTCAAACGCCGACAGATTTGGAGACCAAATCTGTCGAAGAAGACGCTCGTATCTGCTTCTGAGGGACTCCTTTACTAATATTATGCCCGGAGTGTGGCTTGTATGCATGCACAGGTATGTATAGGTCTCTCCCATGTCAAGATATCTAATAACACTCATATCCACAGATCTTATACACACTTATATACTTGTGTACACTTATACTACTTATATCAGGTCATCCATATGAAGTATATGAATGACTTCATGTTCACCGTGAATAGATTTGCCACTGAGGTTCCCAGAAGAATCGCGGAAAGCAAGAAATAGTTGTAGAAGTGTGATGCAGAAGAACAGAGGACTCATGGTGTCGCCCTGAAAGACGCCCCTCTGGAAGGTGACGTTGTTCGTTATCACACAATTATTTCCAGATAAGATCATGAATTTAGTTTTCTAAGCGTGGATAATAAACCTTCAAGCTTTCCAATAGACAGATGATAAGTCTACGAGAGGTTGAATCGGAAGCTTTCCGGTAGTCAATCCAGGCCATCGATAGGGCGCGCTGATGGGCTGCTGCGTCTTTGCAGATGCACCTGTCAATTAGCAGGTTTTCTCGGCAGCTCGCTATACCTTTTTTTGAGCCGCGTTATACGTACATCTCTATCCACACAGGCTTGATACTTCAAACAGTTCTGTCGTTTACGATAGCTGTGAAGATCTTACAGAGCGGGTTCAAACAAGTTATTAGCCTGTAATTCCTTGGGTTGGATAAGTCGCCTTTCTTCGGTAGGAGTATAGTGCGCCCTAACACCAGCCACTGCGGAATGGACATCTCTGATTTCAAATATAAGGTGAATATGCGGGCCAGGTGTTGGTTTGCAGAAGTAAACTTCTCCCACCAGAATTTTGGATATTATCTGGTTCCCCAGGGGAAAGTTCGTCATGCTGCTAAGTTCTTTTTTCACCTTCTTAGCAGCAATTCATGGACATTCTTCCTCAGGTGTTATGAGGTTGTCGCAAAACACCTATAAGCGGATGATAATATTATAGCTAATTCGGTTATCCTGCACTGGTGCATGCCAGAGCACTCCAACCTGCACCTTGTTACTTTTTCTCACGTTATTCTTTCTCCCTTTAACCCGCTTCGGAGCAGGTCTGAGTGCTCTGGAGTGCATATTTTCTTCCAATTCTAGTGTTTTAGGATTCTTGTATACACCTCTCCAAAAAGTCTCTGCCTCGTCGGGCTTGGGGGGATTTTTGACAGAAACAGGAAGATCGCTGAAGAGGCAGGATGGTTCATCGAGAAATTGTTGAATTTCCCTGACCGATCCCTTTCTCTTCTGTATTCTCCTCTTTGCGTCAGATAACACCCGCATTTTGTCAACAATGTGCTGTTCGATTTTCAGCAGCTTTGACTTTGCTCCTTGTCCTGAAATCGCTGAAGTAGCCCATTACCACAAACGCGCAGAGCACCTGACAATAGTTCGGCAAACAGTGCCGACGAATCAAATTAACGATGACTTGCTTGACTGCAAGCTACGCCAGCTTTATTCCTGTTCACAGAAGTTTCATTGCGCATATGTACACTCTGTGCTGCCTAAAACACCCAGTGTTTCAACACGTTTCGAAACAGTCCTTGCGAAATCAAGCTGCCTACTTCTCAAAAACGGAATACGAACGCAGAGCGCTTGCCTAACCGCTGTATGGACAAGCTTAAGGACGAGGATGAACATTTAAATCCAGGTTCCTTCTAAGCCCCAAGATTTGGCTGAAATAGATGCCTCCCTTCGTGCGGATATCTCCTGGGATTCCGACCTCGGAACCATCAATTTTTCAATTTATAATGGGGCGGGAGCTTCGGCTGATTCAAACTGAAGGCTAAAACCGAATTTCTATTATTGAATACGATGTGCGACCGTTCGCGAAGAAAGGAATATAAAGTCCAGGAGATGAACTTTAGATGACGGCGATTGTATTTGAGTCTGTAGGCAGGCATTTGAGTAGTGAGGAGGCGTTTATAAAAAGCATCTCCTCCACGTACTTCTACTTGTGTACGCTCTGCTAGCGGAGCTGGCAGAATGGTGGGGCTCGTTTTCGTAGGCCTCTTATTCCTTTTTCGAGTGAACGTATTGTGTCTATGTTTGTAAATTATTAGCAAAAAAAATGTTGACTTAAAAAATTTCTGGTTTTTGAAAATTACAGAGCAACTCAGAAACCATCGATTGATGTGACAACCTATAAATTCATTTTTGTAGCGTTAGGCCCAATTATTCGCGGAATATCACATTTTTCGTCACCCAGATTCCAAAACAAGGCTTTGAATTTGCCTAAGACTAACCATTCTGGAGAATAATTCAATTAAAGTTTTTACGTTAACACTTCATGGTATGAATGATTTCTTCCGCAGTCAATTTGACCTTTTATCGTATTTAATGAGTTTTTGAGTCCCGGAAATAGAATTTGCACTCACACAAAAGTCAACGACGACTTCCAAACTAATGTATCATTAAATTTCTCCTTCGAAATAATTGCTTCTCAAAAAAACATGGCGTTTCGGAATTATACTAAATTCTTTCACCAGACAAACATAAATTATGAAGACTAAAAGTCAAACTGCCATTAAAGCATTTCCTATTTTACAGACATTTGTGTCAGTGCTCGTATAAATTATAACTTCTTGAAGCTTAAAAAAAAAATGTATTCAGTACATTTGATAAAATCTGAGACTAATATGTATTAAAAGTAAAAGTTGAAGTAGTAATTCCATTTGGTTTTAGCTTTTCTTAAAATTAAATATTAAATAATACAATTTTTGTGCGAATCCGGAGATCCAGCTCCAGGTCCGCTTTTGATTACACGAGCAAAATTACAGTAAAGGGTCAGAAGTGTTTTCAGACACAGAATCCTGTGACCGACATCTTACTGACATAGACCTGTTACATGCGGAAAGGCGTGATTCATGTTTGTGCTGAATCTAGAAGGTTCGTGATTGATGTGGATGGTATTCAAATAAATAATTAAATATTTAATCAATATCCGCGTGTACAGTTTAGAGCATGTTATAATTGAAGTGGAATGTTGTTTTTCAAATTTGACAATAGTTTTTTCTGACCTGCAATTTTTATTTTTTACTTGAAAATTCCTTGCCGATACTACCTTTGATGTTACCCACCAACGAATTGTTTAAACATTTTATGATTACGTCATAAGGATGTGAGCCTGTCTCTGATTTCTGAAATTACAAGTTTGGTGTAAACAGTTCTTGAAATTTCAACCTCTGGTTTTCTGGTGCTTTGCTTCAAAGCAAACGTATTCTCAACGACAGAAATGGGTTAGAGAAGTATTCATGGAAATAAAATGTTTTGTGATAGTAGTGTAACGTTGTCACTAACGGCCCACTTAATTTCAAAACGAGGTCACTAACGGCCCTCCTAACTTTTAGAAAGGTAGCTATATAAGCCCTAAGCCAACTATATTTACGCAGTTATACTGCTGCTTTTGTACTTTGTCGGTCTAAATGAAGAAAACCCTGTACCTTGATTCCTACAGAACAGACAAACTCCGGACTATCGCATCGCTACGGCATAGCCCAATAACAAAGCCAGTAAGCAAGTAATTTATTAGCGAGTAAACTGAGTAGCTCCTATACTGCGAAAAGTTACTTTGCCGAAAGCTTGCCAACATAAAAGTGGGCTCGTCATATAGACGGTAAGACCTAGAGCATGCCCAACAAGGCGGTAAGACTCAGAAGAAGACATAAGTAAGCATAAAACACACTTATAAGATAATCCTTGCACTCCAGACATCTTACCGTCAACAAATTATTCCATTACTTTGGTATGGTTGATTAGTTTTTAGCAACTAGTCGTCGAATATCGAAGTACTAAAGTACACTACAAAGAAACGCGACATTAAAACACCCGTCACAAGAACAATCTAGTTAATTAGCACACTGGCGTTCAGCGAATATAGGGAAAATTTAGAGACCTACAATTCCGATCCTGGCAATGACGAACGTTCGGAATAGAAAATGAATTTACTTCAGCAAAAAAGAAGTCTCCAGTAAACCCATTCATCCCCAACAGCACAGAACAAGCGCTGCAACGATCTTGGCTAAATTGTTCAGCATAGAGCTCAATATCTCTATACTGGTAAAGAAAAACGAAAATTGGATCCAACAGATAGGAAGACTAGGTCAAGCAGCAGGATTTATCCCCAATATAGAAACAGATAAAGAAGGTCAAAGCGATGGAGCAGAGAAATACAAACAACTCCCTAATACGGCACCCCAACAATAACCATTAGAAACCAAAAAGAGGACACCTGATTAAGATGACTACAGGCGTGAATCCAGGTCACGCCCACTATCAACCTTTCGAGACCGAGAGTCATTAGAAAGGACCAATGATGTAAACACCGAAAGTTCCGAAGAAGGGGAAGATTATTTTCACTCACCACCGTCTACTTTCATACCCACACTACCTACCTGATCCGTACAATTAAACCAATAAACGTACAGGACGACATGCGAGTCGAAGATTTTATAAAAACGGTAAAAAGGGCACACAAAAGGTGCTCACAGCCTGATTTATTGTTAGACTTCACTTTAGTTGAGAAAATCATGCATGAGCCCGAAAAATGCCTTAGATACACACGCATCCGGGATTTCAACAAACTATAGGAAGCATTACGTTCCAACTTAAAGCAAATGGGCTCCGTAGGTGCCTTACGCTGTACAATCGATAGCTGCAAACAGGGACCAACGGAAGCAACTCAAAACTTCAATATGCGCTTCAGACAAATATCCAATGATTTGAATTACGCAGTACAAGCTTCCCATAGTGGGCCAACAAAACAAAACCTCGCAATTGAAATCGAAAAGTAGGAATGTCTGAAGAAATACCTATTGAACTTGAGGCGAGAAACAGGATTCCAAGTGAAAGCACAGAAACCTAGTGACCTCGCAGAGGCACACAACAACGCCATAGAGATGGAAATGTGGTTGAGAAAAGTGCAACCAAATACATCTTCGCGCAATAGCCTCTCACTTCGATTACCTACGCGTCCCAATATATCAATGCCTATGAAACAATTCACGCCGAGGCAAAACATTCCTACTACAGGGTCTACGCCCACACAACCAGTTTCACGGCCACCATTCGACAAAAATAAACAAACCTGCCACAAATGCCGCAAGCCAGGACACTTTGCAGCCCAATGTTATTCCAAGAATCCAAATTGTTCAATAGGCCAATATGGCAACAGACCCCCTCAGGTGAGAAACATGCAGGAGGATGGAGAAAAAATCTTCTTCGAGCAAATGACAGAATAAGAAGTGAGAGGCCAGACCCACTACGAGGATACTGCAGAGTTTCAGCCATCCATGGACGATTACAATCAGTCCCTGGAAGAAAACACGACGGATCACCATACCGACTTTTAGTCGATTCAGGATCTTCCATCAATCTAATAAAAAGGGATTCAATACCTAGGCAAGATTGAGCAATAACTAAAATGAAAAAGAGTTTTTAATGGAAAACGACAAACACCGGTCTAAAGAGTCAATCTATCTGGAATATTTTAATAAAAAACATTTCACATAGTTAAAAACGATTTTCCGTTACCTGAAGATGGAATCGTTGTCGATTATCTTTCTTCCTCAGGTATAATAGGTACGCAATTACACCTAATTACCTAATTACAGATTCCGTACAAGTAAGTAAAGTAAAAGTGACGACACCAGTCCAAGATGAAGACATTTGGATAAAAGAAAACGATCATATCCCTGATGGAATATATCGTATACAAGGTGGAACCATAACTCTACCTTTCAACAATTATGACAAACAACCCCTTCAAATAAAGTTTCCAGACTTATTACGGAGGAAATATCGAGGGGAGGAATTCGGGAGGTGGAAACGCCGAGAAAGGTGTGAACAGAAAAAAGAGACACTTATAAAATAATAAAAGGGTGCAACGTTTATTGCCACTTACAGTTGCGGCGGTACGCCGGCGGTTCGTGGCGATAACCGTCCGGGGATTGATAAAGGGCGGATAACCCTTAAGAGCAGGTGAGAAGAGTAGATGATATTGGCCGGCAATGCGAGATCCTCTACAGGAACAGCAACGTGGTTGGTGTCGTCAAGCGAGGAATCACAAGTATCGCGCACTAGGGGAAAAGCGGCACGGTAGCCGGAAAAACGAGAGCAGTCGACTTGGAGTCGGGCGAGCACAGACTGAGATACCGTTGTGCTGTTCCTCGGGACTTCGGGTCCCTCGGGGGATTCCGTTCCGTCTCGTGTGCGGCCCGGCAACCCTTTCGTGCAGGGCCGTACAGAGTCCCGAGTTATGGTGACAATTCTGTTACACCCCCCCCCCCCCCTCCTCCCCGCGGGGGTTCGAGTATATACCTTTAATTTCCGTAATGTGTTTGTCCAAGTCTGATATAGTCTAAAAAAAAGGCATTTAAATAAAAGTTTGTAAATCTGCTGTTTTCCTTTCGAGGTTTGCCTCAGCAATTTTGATTTCATCAATTTTAAATCTAGTCAATAATCATGTTTTGGTTTCATAATAAGTAAATTTGTATGTTTGAGTCTGGAGTTGTAAAGTTTTTTCTAAGTTCAAATTATTTTTCGTTGTCAAAAAGTTACATGGTATGTAGATAAATTTGAGTATCAATCCTTCGTGTAACTGGTATCATAGTTCTTTACAATTGTCCCTAGTTCTGTGCTTTAGGTTCCCCTTCTCTCGTTATTTTTTCGATTCTGATCCTCCTCCATGGGTATCTTCATTCTGAAACAAATATGGAAAGAAAAGCGAAAAGTTCGTCAGTTTAGTCGAGTGTCTTGGAGATTTCTTTTTTATAGAGTCGAATGTCCTTTGAGTCTGTTTTTTGTTTGTCCTTTGAGTTTGTTTTTATTTGAGTTCAATTGTTGTTGTTTTATTTGGTTATTAATTATTAAAATTGTAAATCCTATTGAAACTATGTAATTTGGTTTATTACCAAAAAGTCAGTCAATTTGTTTCCTGTTATAGTATTTTTAATTTTGCATTCCACTGTTTGTACTTCCTTTCTAAGGTTTATATTCCTTTTTGTATTATCGTCGTTTTCTTTCTCCTCAGAGTAGACTGTTACTTCTGTCTTGTAATAGCAGTCAAAATGCTGCTATCTTTCAAATTGTTTGTTAGAGTCGTTTTACAGTGGTTGTGTTCAGAGTGTTGTTTATAGTTTTTCGAGTTCATTTGTGTCGCTAATGCTATTGATCCAGTGCCATTTTTGCCCTTGTTTAAGTCTAAATATTCTTACTCAAACTCATTAATATTTTACTACGCCTAAGTGCCATTACCTGTATTTACATTTTCTAATTTAAAATCATTTATATTCCATTCCCCGATGCTCTTACCTTTAAGGTTTTTCAGTTCGTAAATAGTTGGGGAAATTTTCTGTTTAATAATAAAAGGACCTTCGTATTTATCGTAAAGTTGACCTGCTTTTTTGTCGGCCTTATTTGATAGTTTTGTTACTACTTTCAGTACCCTGTCACCTATTTTATACTCCATCGGTCTTCTCCTTAAGTTATAATTATTAGCCTGTCTTTCGTTCGCTTTGTCTAAATTTTTCTGGACTTCCTCTTTTATAATTTGTAACCTTCTTAATCTACCTGTCCATTTGTCCGCACTTTGGAACTCTATTTCGCTATCGTTTTCAACATTTTTCCTGAGTGATTGAATTGGTTCTAATTCGCGACCTAAATTTAAGAATGTTGGGGGAAATTGTGTTGATGAATTTTTACTAGTGTTAATTGCAAATTGCAGATCATCTATGTGTTCGTCCCAGGTGGAATGATCGTTGTCTCAATATTTTTTAATTATTTGTTTGATTGTCCTATTGTATCGCTCGGTTGGGTTTGCTTGGGGGTAGTATTTTGGCGTTTTCGTGTGCCTGATACCGAACTTTTCTGTCAAGTCTCTTAGAGTTTTATTTACAAATTCCGTGCCATTATCGGTGTGGAGAATCCTAGGTGTTCCCCAACGTGAAATAACACGTTTATGGAATTCTGACTCTATTCTTGTTCCTTTTGCTTTTTTAATCGGGATTATTTCGACCCATTTTGTGAAAAGATCCACTTGAACTAATAAATATTGGTTCTTTCTCTTTTTGGAAATCGGTAATGGGCCCATGATATCTGCAGCAATGATGGTCCATGGTTCTTCGACGATTTCTTTTCCCATCAATCCCGCTTTACTTTGATTTGGTTACCCGGTTTTACTCTTTGACAAGTCTGTCAGTTTTTTACGTAATTGATAACGTCCGAATATACCCCTGGCCAGAAGTAATGTTCGGAAATTCTCGCGTAAGTTTTCTCTGAGCCTAAATGTCCTGCCTGGGTTTCATCGCGATTTTCCCGTAAAACTTGACGTCTAAGTTTTTGGGGTACGACTAATTTCCAAGGGTTTGAGTCTGGTAATAGAGTGGATTTTAGTGGGTCAGTTCTCCACGGTGTTTTTTTTAACTTGAGACAACGAAATATCTCAAAAAATACGCATCCTACGGAAAAAATGTCTGGAATAAAAACTTTTTATTTTCGAGGTGGAAACAAGATTTGTTCAAATTTACCCCACCCCCACCCCCACAGGAGACAGGCGTGGGGGTAACTTTGTAGTTTCAAATGGCAACCCCATTTTTTTTATCACAGATTCAGATTTTCCTTTACGAAATACGTAAGTTTTATTCAGGAAATTTGTTTCGATTCGCGATAGATGGCGCTGAAATTGCGAAAAATGAAATTATTGACACTACTTTTAGCTCTACCCAGGAATAACAACGCGGACGTAGTAGTTGTCTATTCCCTCTGGGGTGCTTAATTTCGGTGAGTCCCCTTGCCTCTCACCATCCATCGGGGGGCTTGAACTTTTGGCAACGGGACAGTAAAAGTGATAAAACTGTCGAAAACCATTCCCGAATGCAGTTGGTTCACGGCAGTCGATTTTGGATGTAGACATTACATATCATCGAGTCTCCAATGTCTACAATCCTCGACGTCATTCCGGCCGAGCGATAACCGCGTCTGTCCGTGCTCAACGTTTATTCATTTGGAAAGTTGATTGTGTTCATTTGATTTGGGTGTGTTGGTTGCTTTCGTTTGGGTTATTGTTGTTGGTCACGTTCGTTTGAGATGGTTTGGGTGTAGTTGTATTTCCTCATTACCTTACTTCATTACTTTTACAATGGAAATTCTATCTCAGCAAAAGAAGATTGAAATGATTCTCATTCATGGAGAAAGTGGCAGGAATATCAATCATGCTCTAACGCTTTATGCTCAACGCTTTCCAGAAAGTGTTCCTTCTCGCGCTTCTTTTTACCGGATTGTCCGAAACTTCATCACTGACGGAAGTGTACAACAGAAAAAAAAGAAGCGTCAAGTAACAGTTACTGGAGTTGATAATGAAATTGCAATTTTAGCTGCAGTCACTCATGACCCTCATGTTAGTACTCGACAACTAAGCCGCGATTCCGGAATGTCTCTATCCAGTGTTTGGAAGGTATTAAAACGTAAGAATTATCATCCGTATCATATTTCACTGCATCAAGAACTTCATGGAAATGATTTTCAGAACCGAGTGACATTTTGTCAATGGGCGGTTCACCAGATACAAGGAAACCCGAATTTCTTTTTTCTAGTACTCTTCACAGACGAGTCGTCTTTCACAAACCATGGTAACGTTAATCGGCACAACATGCATTATTGGAGAGTAGAAAATCCACATTGGTTGCGTGAAGTTGAGCATCAGCGTCCATGGTCCGTGAACGTTTGGTGTGGAATAATTGGAGATCAACTTATCGGTCCGTATTTTATTGATGGAAATTTGAACGGTGAAAAATATCGTTACTTTTTAGAAAATCAACTTCCAATATTGCTGGAAGACCTAAGCTTGGAAGTGCGACACAACATATGGTTTCAACATGACGGTTGTCTAGCACATTATACGGCAATCGCGAGGGAAGTACTCAATCGAGAATTCAATGGACGATGGATCGGTAGAGGAGGTGCAGTAAATTGGCCTGCCAGATCGCCAGATCTTACGGCGATGGATTTCTATTTGTGGGGTTATCTAAAGAATCGCGTGTATCAAGAAGTGCCCACAACTCGTGATAACATGATCGAGCGAATCAGGTCTGCTTGTGCACAAATATCACCAAATACAATTCGCAGTTGTGTGGAATCTTTCAAAGCTCGGATTAACAAGTGCATCGAAGTGAGAGGACACCATTTTGAGCACTTATTGTAAAATAATTAATCGAAATCAAGCATCCCTGTGGTGAGAGGCAAGGGGACTCACCGAAATCAAGCACCCCGATGGATGGTGAGAGGCAAGGGGACTCACCGAAATTAAGCACCCCGAAGGAAATAGACAACTACTACGTCCGCGTCGTTACCCCTGCCTCCTGTGGGCGTGGGAGTGGGGTAAATTTCAACAAATCTTTTTTCCCCCTTGAAAATAAAAAGTTTTTATTCCAAACATTTTTTCCGTAGAATGCGTATTTTTTGAGATATTTCGTTGTCACAAGTTAAAAAAAAATACCCTGTATAAAAATAGAGTTGCGAATCTCTGATTCGCCATTTTTCATGTGCTTCGGGTCTTTTTGTCACTTGTCTGAATTTTGTATAGTACCAGTCGTCTGTTTTGTCATTTTTGTCCGCTTTTGGTTTTGCTACGCTACAGGCTAACGCGAAAGCTATATTTTCCATTGGTTCTACTGACCTTGAGAGGGCATCAGGGACTAGGTTTGAACTACCTTTACGATATATGACTTCGTAGTCATATTCCAAAAGTTCTAATGCCCATCTGGCTAATCGGCCAGTGGGGTTTTTTAGGTTATGGAGCCACTTTAGCGCTAAGTGGTCCGTGATTACTTTAAAGCTATATCCTTCTAAGTATGGCCTAAATTTTCGTATGGCCCAAACTACCGCTAGGCGTTCTTTTTCTGATGCCGAGCACTGAGATTCTGCGCCGTTTAGGCTTCTACTCGCATATGCTATTACGTAGTTCACGTCATCAATTGTTTGCGTAAGTACTGCTCCTAACCCTGTATTGCTCGCATCAGTTTCGAGTAGGAAAGGTTGAGTAAAATCTGGGCAGGTTAATATAGGTGCTGAAGTAAGGAGATCTTTAATTTTTTGGAAAGCCTCATCTTTTTCTAATCCCCAATCCCATTTTTTATTTTTTTTCAGTAGTCTGTTCATTGGTTCTATTATTTCGGCAAAGTGTGGGATAAATTTCCTGTACCAACTTGCCATCTCTATTATGCGTTGTAATTTTCTAATGTTTTTAGGCTAAGGAAATTCTAGGATTGGTTGAATTTTTTCGTCGTCTATTTGGAGTCCTTTGTCGTTAACTTTAAAACCTAAGTATTTGATTTCTGAGCAGCCAAATTCACATTTGTCCGGACTGATCGTTAAACTTGCTTCGTTTATGTTGTCTAATACGATATTTAAATATTTCAAATGATCATCAAAATGTTGTGTTACTATTACAATATCATCTAAATAACAAAAAACGTTTGGCTTTAAATCTGGAGTGATGATTTTGTCCGTCAGCCTCTGGAAAGTGGCTGGAGCGTTGGTTAAACCAAATGGCATCCTTTCAAATTGATACATGCCCTTTCCAGGGACCGTGAATGCTGTAATTGGTTTTGAATTTTCTTCTAATGGAATTTTTAAATAAGCTAATTTCAAATCAATTTTGGAGATAAATTTTGCCGATCTTAAAGTGTCCAATATTTCTGTCATGAGTGGGATCAGGTAGAGGTCTTTTTTAGTAATATTATTAACCTTTCTGAAATCTAAACAGAATCTATAATCTTTACCCGTTTTTTTCATCATCACTATAGGGTTTGACCAATCAGAGCAAGACGGTTCGATTATGTCTTGTTTTAATAATTTATCGACTGTCTGATAAATCGTTTCCTTCATTTTTGGGCTCACGTGATAATATTGCTGTTTAATGGGATCGTGACCCTGGACGTCAATTTTATGTTTCGTTAGGTGAGTCGCCCTATGTTCTTTTCCCTGGTGTATTTTAATTTTATTTTCGGGAAGCTTTTTTAATTGAGATTGTTGGCGTTCGTTAAGCTCAATAATACCTTCGCAAATTTCTGGCGAACAATAATTTTGTTCGTCGGTTTTTCCTAACCTATCTGAAATATTATGCAATTTTATTGCATTATTTTTGAAATTAAGCCATTGGTTTTTATTTTCTGTTTCCCTGCTCTCATTTACTTTTTGAGATTCCCTTTTTACTTTATTTTGATCAGTAACTTTTTCATTTTTCCAAAGGTTACTGTCGCTATCCTTATATTCTTCCTCGTATTTTTTATTATAAAAAATGTTTCCCGAATTATTTTTCTTATCATTCCTTTTGATTCTTGGTTTGCCTAATATATTTGAGTCTTGAGTGCTTGAGTCGTCGCTAGTGTCGAGGGTGGGGATGATCTCTAGGGGTTGGAATTTGTTGCTCGTAGGGATGCTCATTAGGCTTAGGATATCCTTTGTAGGATTTTTTACTGGAATTTGGGCGGTATTGGTTTTTTGGGATTGGTTAGGATTGATAGGTACTATAGGGATTTCACTATCTTCCAACTTTGGACTATTTTTGTTAAGTTCTCTTGTGCTTTTCAAATTGATTTTACCTCCAAATTTCGGTTTAATATTTATTTTCATATTTTCTTCTTTTTCACCCAATGGTTCATTCCTAATGTTTACATGTTTACCTCCTTCGTTCTCTTTTCTTGTAACGTCAGGTTTAGTTTCAGCTTTGTTTTCAATTATTGGGGTGGGGAGCGATTTTGGATAAGCTTCCATATGATAGTAGGTGGGGGGACTCCCTGGTAACCACCAGGTTTCCGAGTGATAATTTAAGGTCATCCGTAGGGCTTTTAGCATGTACGTGCCTAAAATACCTACGGCGTTTAATTTTGGGACCAACCTGAACATTACATGTTTTGTGTATCTACCGACTCTCATTGGGATTACTGCTTGCCCAATTATGTCAACTGTTTCGCCGTTCGCTACCATTAATTTTCGCGAGACAGGTTTAAGAATTGAAATTTTGGAATTCTGGATTTTTTCCAGTAACTCCTTGCCAGCGTAAGAATGTGTGCCACCAGTATCCACTGAAATTCGAAATAGAGTATCTTCGAATTTTGTCATTAGATGAAAACGTGTTTCCGTTATTTCATCTTTATCCGAATTTAAGATTTCTGGCGTTTCGGTATCAGTTTGTAATATTTTTGGTTCTAATACCCGCCCTTCCAGTTTCCCTGGTTATACGTGTAATAAGGACATTCTCTTTTAAAGTGTCCCGTTACGCCAAATAATAACAGCTGGAATTATGTGTGCTATCCATCGTTTTTGTGTTTGAGTCTTGTTTTTTGTCTGAGTTGGGACTTTTTTTTCTTGTGGGTCCCTATTATAGTTAACCGATTTTTTATTTTTATTACATTTGGTTGAACATAGGTAGAATTTGGTAATAGGGATTGTAAGCGTACCTGGGTCTATTGTTTGTGAATCTGGGTAGGTAATTTGGTTGAAATCTAGGTGGGAATCTAGGTATGAAGTTTTCTTGATATTGATTTGGAAACCGTGGGAATGGAAATCCAAATGGTGAAAATGGGAATCGATTTTTGTAAGGTTTTTTATCCTGGTTATTTTGACTTTGGTTTCCGTTTAGGTTATCCCTTTGGTTGTTTTTATTTTCCCTTAAATCTTTATTATATTCCGAATTATTTACATCCCCACTACTGCTACTGCTTTTTTGTTCTAATTTGTCCTCTATTTTAGGTTCGGTTATTTGTAAAACTTGCCCTCGAATTTTGGATTTGGCTAGCTCTGTTTCCCATTCTTTTCCTAAGTCTTCCAGTTGTTCGAAGGTTTCAAAATCGTTTCGTTTTACATACATTTTATATTCAATTCTACGGTTCTCGTAAGCTCTACGCAGTTCCCATTCCAGGCTTTCTCTAGGGTAAAGTTCAGTAAAAAGTTTTCTAATTTCTGTCAAATATGAGTGAATGTCTTGTGTCCTTTTTTGATTACAAAATTTAATTTTTTGCCTAATTTCCTCAGAAAATCTTTCATAGATGTAAGCGTTTTTAAAGTATTCGGAAAAATCAGATAAACATCTCCAGGAATTTTTATTTATTTCGCACCAATCTTTTGCATCTTCAATTAGTAATGCGTCCAAATTTTCTAAAATATCGCGGTCGTTTATTTTATATCCCCTTTTGAATCTTTTTAGTTCGTTCAGAAAATGCGCAAATTTATTCGGCCAGTTACTCATGATTTGGAATGGCGTTTGTATCATGCCAAAAGAGAAAAACGTCGCTGGAATTGTTTCATTATTTGTATTATTTTCAGGTTCGCTATCCGTATCTGTATTATTTGTGTGGATTCTAGAATGTCTGGTTGACCTATTACTTGTTGTCGAGAGTCTATGTCGTCTGTTTTGGTTTAAAGTGTTTCTGCCCTGTAATGATTCACTGTCATCTGAGTTTTGTAATTTTAAATTATTTATTCTCGTTCTACTACGGTTTTCGGTATTGTTGTGGGAAAGTTGACGGGGTTCTTGTAAATTATCTTTTAAATTGAATTGTACTTACTGTCTATTGAGGAATGCGCTTTTATTTTGCCGGTAACTAGGTTCAATCTTTTTTTCTCTTTCGTTTTCCAAAGAACTATGAGCTGACGGGTTTAACTAAGTTTTAAATCATTTGCCCTTTCTTCCTTTTCTCTAAAAAATCTTTCCTTTTGTTGGTTCATAAATTCATTGAACTCTACTCTTTCTAAAAGTTCGTCGGTTTCTGAAATGAACTGTGTATTATATTTCAAAAAGGAATCGCAATCAAAAGTTTTGTTGTTGGTTTGTCTGGGCATGTTTATTGAGCCTAACGCGCCTATTGCGGGTAACTCTCCGTTATCCCAATAGAAGGTATTGATTTCTAGGTCGAAAGTTTTGTTAGGGTTTTGACTAAGGTCATGGAGTACGTGTCGGTTATTTTGAGTTGGTTCAGTATATGTTTTCTGAGTCGATCTGTCTTTTTCTGACCTATTTTTATTCATTGGGGTTTCCATGTTTTTTCTCGCGAGACCCCTACCGCGACCTATCGATCTATTTATCATTTTAGTGATAGCGCTCGTGTTTTTGGCTGGAGTTGGGAACATAATTTCGATTATTGGTCTCGTTGTGACCTTATCCGAATTAATATTTTGGACTTGAAGTGCAGCGGCACCTTCCAAATCTAGTTTATCATGATCGTTTTCCATGACTGTAGGTTTCGGCATTGTGATTTTAATTTTTCCCGATCTCAATTTCATTTATTTTAATCATGACTTAGAATTTGTATGGAAAGGACACCCTATATTTTCGTTCGATGTAGGTTTCTAATTTAAAATTTCCATTTCGTACGAGAAATTTTAATTAGTCATTTAATGGTTAGAGAGTTTGAAATATGTTTATTTTCGTCGTAGGACGCTTTGTTTTGGAGATACGACGCGTGACCTTGCGTATGATTTGTGAGAGTACGTGTTGCACGTGGGGACTCGTTACCGCGCTAGGAAGTCTCGACAAGTCGGGCGATTGAAATATTCAACGAGAAGAAAAATGTATGCTTTTCTTTTCAGATTTCATCCTTTCTCCAATTACAAATGTCTGACCTTTCCAAAACATCTATGATCCTTTAGAGAGGTCCAAAATTCCCGAAAGTGCGAAATGTTGATATGTACCATTCTCATACGATGCTACGTCCCAAAACATGAATTTTGGTACCTCGGTGAGCTCGATCGGCCCACCGGAAAAGGTCCCGCACGCGGCTTAAAGTTATGTCCTTTGAATATTCGGTTATATGCATGCAGCGCCTCAAACGATCATCTCTGCACGCAAACGTAATCATTTCTCAGAAAAGTTTATGGAAGAAAAGTTGCTGGAAATGGTCTGCTTAGTGAAAAAAAAGAAATGATGTCCAAAATGTTTGAAAAATTACTTGCATATTGCCTACCTTCAAGGCGTAAACGTTAAAAATATTTTTTTTCACTTTGAACGTGCCTTTTGCGCCCGTTCGTCTGGCGGGAGAGAGAAAGGATACTCCACTGTCATCGAGCGCCCTCCCCCCTCTCGGCTTCGTTCTGTTCGCTGCAGTTCGTAGGCGTTCAACTTGTCGCAACTTGTCGAAACTCGTTGCAATCCAAATGTTTTCGTAGGCTCCCGGCGCGTCCCTTAGGGCTTCCATACTGTTCACTGACGTTCGTAACCAGGATTTCAACGCGTCGTTACTCGTTCGTTCTTCTCGGCGGCCTCTTTCGCCCCGTTGTCGAGGCTGTTCCGTTTCTTCGTCGCGAGTGCAATGCAACAGTGTCTGTGACAATGCGGAAGAAAGTGAAAACAAGATCAGCTGCGTCCATTGATGCAGTTCTGTCCTCCTGCATCGATTTGTAGAAGAGCCGATCTTCTTCAAGCTCTATCTTTTTACTGCGATCACCAATATCAAATAGCTTGTCCAAAGATGCAATAAATAAATCGCGCTTCTTGCTGGTGTTTGACCTTTTTAGCTGAATCCAGTCCTGGTGTATTTTCATTAACCTCTTCACTACAGCAAGCTGCCAACAGTTGGAAAACCTCCTTTGACCCAGAAATCTTGCAGACAATCAGCAGAAACAATGCAGACCTTTCTGAGAGGCGCAGCCGGAGGTTTGTGGAGATACAGTACATGTTGTAACACGTTCCTGAGCGTGGGCAACTTCTTGTCTCCTCGGATTTTCGGCTCTTCGCCGCCTATTAGCCAGGCCGACGCAGCTGATGTTGTTTTCACTTCCTTCCGCATTGTCACAGACACTGTTGCATTGCACTCGCGACGAAGAAACGTAACAGCTTCGACAACGGGGCAGAAGAGGTTGTCGAGAAGAACGAACGAGTAACGACGCGTTGAAATCCTGGTTACGAACGTTTTCCGGTGGTCCGATCGAGCTCACCGAGGTACCAACATCCATGTTTTGGGATGTAGCACCGTATGAGAATGGTACATATCAACATTTCACACTTTCGGGAATTTTGGACCTTTCTAATGATCCTTCAAAATTCTTTCTTTATTTTTATTTCTATCTCGGCCTAACTCTTTTTCAACAAAAATCAATTTTGATTCTATTACCGTGAAAAGCAATTGATATTTCGATTTCCGATTATGGTTTTCCTTACGTTATTCGTCCAGGCCCTGAATTGCGATGCGCAAATATCTGCTGCAATTCTCGCATATGCGAGTATACCATACAATTTTTAATTTATATTTCCTCAAATATCACATAATAGGCACTACGAAATCATTATATAAATATATCAGGTCATTGGCACATATAAATCAATTTCATACATATACATATCAGATCATTGGCACATGTAAAAAATTATCTCGTATATAATATCATAAGTACACATAAACAGCATTTCAAGATCGAAAATCATCAAAATCAAATCAAATACACATTATTCAAAAATAGCAAGCAGCAAGCTTGCAAGGCTTGTGAATTCAATAGTATGCAACAAAGATTGAATGAAAAGTTCAAAGGTTTGAAAGTTAAAGTCAAAAATAGAGTCTAAATTTTGCATTGTGTCTGTTTTTCTCGGCAGGATTGAGTTTTAAGATAGGAAAGATGTGGGATTTTAGGTTGGGCGCCAGGTATTACTGAGATAATATCGAGGGGAGGAATTCGGGAGGTGGAAACGCCGAGAAAGGTGTGAACACAAAAAAGAGACACTTATAAAATAATAAAAGGGTGCAACGTTTATTGCCACTCACAGTTGCGGCGGTACGCCGGCGGTTCGTGGCGATAACTGTCCGGGGATTGATAAAGGGCGGATAATCCTTAAGAGCAGGTGAGAAGAGTAGATGATATTGGCCGGCAATGATAGATCCTCTACAGGAACAGCAGCGTGGTTGGTGTCGTCAAGGGAGGAAGCATAAGTATCGCGCACTAGGGGAAAAGCGGCACGGTAGCCGGAAAAACGAGAGTAGTCGACTTGGAGTCGGGCGAGCACAGACTGAGGAACCGCTGTGCTGTTCCTCGGGACTTCGGGTCCCCTCGGGGGATTCCGTTCGGTCTCGTGTGCGGCCCGGCAACCCTTTCGTGCAGGGCCGTACCGAGTGCCGCGTTATGGTAACAATTTTGTTACAGACTATATCCCAATTGACCGTATTATGAAAATTTCGGAAGAACAAGTAAAATTGGTGCACCAATCCAATAATAATCGAATCAAAAATCTTTCAACAAAATCGAGACTAGATCATGTAGAAAATCAAGTAGAAGATACAATGTGGAAAATTATATCATTATATAGTGACTTTTACACCTTGGATAATGACCCATTACAGTGTACTACTATGACTGAACATGAGATAGTACTGAAGACCGGCAAAATCATCAATATTAAATCTCACAGACCACACGAATGTCATAAAGAAGAAGTTGAAAGACAAATCAGTGAACTATATGACAAAGGTGTTATACGACCGAGTAATAGTCCTTTCAATTCACCTATATGGGTCGTGCCTAAAAAAGCGGACGCTTCAGGAAAAAAGAAATGGCGAATAGTTATAGATTTTCGCAAAATGAATGAAGATGCGGAACAAGATGCGTATCCCTTACCAATTATCGAGGATATACTTAATCACTCGGGCAAAGCTACGTTTTCTCCGCATTTTATTTAAGCAGCGGATTTCACCAAATTCCTATGGCCGAAAATTCTATAAAATATACATCTTTTTCCATACCCAATGGCCATTTTGAATTTACACGAATGCCGTTTGGGTTCAAAAATGCACCAGCAACCTTCCAGCGCATGATGAATAATGCATGAAGAGAATTAGTAGGGAAGCATTGCTTTGTTTACCTGTACGACATCGTCATTTTTGGCAGTATTTTAGAAGAACAGAACAATAATCTAAAATTACTAATAGAACGACTACATCAGACAGGATTAAAGCTACAACCAAATAAATGCGAATATTTATGACCACAATTGGAATACCTAGCACACTTAATTACAGCTGAAAGAGTAAAACCTAATCCCTCTAAAATACAAGCTGTAAGAGACTTTAAACAACCGAAGAACATCACTGAAATATAATCATTTTTGGGATTTGCTGAATATTATCGTAAATTCACTAAAAAATTCACTCATATAGCTAAACCGTTAACATAGTCAACAAAAAAGAACATCCTTGCTGTTTCATATCACGAACCCTCAACGGGGCAGAGCAAAATTATTCCACTACTTCGAAAATATCTCTTAGGAAGAGTATTCATCATACAAACGTAACCATCAAGCACTCAAATGTGTCCATAATGTAAAAACTCCTTCCTCTAGACTTCTACGCTGGCGATTACGATTAGAAGAATTTACTTACAAAGAAATAGAATATATCAAGGGAAAATAAAATAAAGTTGCGGACTGTCTGCCACAAGTATTTCCTTTGCAAGAAACAGAAGACACTCTACAAGCAGCCCTGGATTCAAGTGGAATAAATACGGAAGACTTAGGGAAATTTCTTCCTCACATAGAAGAAGTTCCTTCAACAAGAGGAGCAGATCTCAACACCCCTCCGCCCGCGACAGAACAAGAGAATTTTAATGAAAAACAAGACGATGTAGAACCAGGAACCTCTCGTTCAACAGATCTCAACGAAGAGCAGAACATTGAAACATTTCCACCAATGAGAGAACAGGAAGACTTTCACTATCATAGAAATCTATTTTAAACATACTCACGTTGGGTGACTAATAGAACTCTCACTAGAGTAATACAGAAACCCAACGCATGAGGATAATTATGGAAAAAGATCAAAAAAGACACTCTAGTGATGGATCCCAAGAAGTATTACCACCATATGACGGAAGAATATGGCTAACTGAACTAGAAGAAATCATAAATGGCTTCAAAGATAGACGATTGAGCCTCCGCATCATCGATCCTACGATTACACCCATAGAAAAGATTTGGTTGGACATATTACTCAACTTCTCAAGTAATCAAGAGGAAGCACTCAATTTTCACGTCTGTTATTCAGCTCAATCTGAGTTAACAGCAGCAGAAAAAGAAGACATAATAAAAGAAGCACATAGTTCTATAATGAACCAACACTTTGGTGAAAATAAATCGATAGACAAAGTAAGACAATTGGGCAAATTAAAAGGAATGGAAAACGATGCAATAAAATTTGTAAAGAAATGTCCGGTATGTTAATTACAAAAGACAACCCGAATAAAAAGAAGAGCCGAGGCTATTATACCAGATACACCAGTTGACCTTAATGACAATATAGCCATGGATATATGAATTATTCGATCACTACATCTATATATTCGGAGCCCCAAAAAATATCCTAACTGAGAAACGGGTCAACTTTGTATCGGAACTCATTCAAAATTTTGAAAATCTCTTCCAGATAAAACACAAACGAACCACTATCTACCATCCACAAAGCAACGGTAGCCTAGAAAGAGTACACTCTGCGCTCAAAGATCTTATCAAGACATGCCTAGAATCCACGCGAAGTGAATGGTATAAAGTAATAAAAATGATCACTTTTGCTTATAATACCACGAAACATGAGGGAATCGGAATATCACCTTTCCCAGCGACATTTGGCCGAACTGATGCCTTTTCAGCATCCTCATGAGCAACTACGCCCAGTCTGTGATATGACGATCTAATACAACTTTCGAAAAGTAGACATGAGCATACTTCAGAAGAGCCAAAGAAATAATACAGTTACAAAAGGAAAAGTACAAGGGGATGCAAGACTCACGCATAGTACTACCTCAGGGAATATACGAACCCGGCGATTTAGTTAAATTAGTTAATCGCTGTAAATACAAATTAGCACCTAGCTGGAAGGGCCAGCAGTAAAACTTGACAAATTGGATAATAATATCAGAAACACTCTTCGGATCCTTAGGTAATAGTGACCTAGATTATATAAACAACGAATTTGATAAATTATACATGGACAATGAAAATATTGCAACAGCTCTAACTAATCACACTAAAATATTAAAATCTCTACTTGATTCTTCGTCTTCGGACTACAAAGGACTGATCAACCGATTTAACGAGGAAGTGGAAACTGCACGTAAACTAACTAAACCTGTTAATAACAATACGAAGTGTAGTTTCATAAATACTAAATTCGTTGTGGGAGCTTTGTTAATAGACGAACTGAACGAGAACATAGACATAGCAATAAATGCAATTAATGATGGAAAGCACGGTATCGTACAGCCACAAATTCTAACACCCAGAATTTTAAGAGACACTGTAGACGAATTTGAGACGGAAAATTGAACAAGATACCCCTTTGACAATACTAAAGATAATTATCAACACATAATTAATATCAGTAACGTTCAAGTACCTATCATCCAAGGTTTATTCACATATATAGTTAAAATACCAGTGTTAGAGAAAGAAGAAGGTATAATTAAGCGGATCATACCTCTACCTGAACGCATACTTGAAACCTTTTTAGCGATTATACCAGACCATGAGTACCTTATTAGTTATCAAGATTCCTTTTCACCTACTGATATAAAACTATTAAACGAATGTAAACAAATCGATGATTATAAAATACGTGAAAGAAAACAACCCATTCATTAGTTAAGAGACACAAACAGTTGTGACTCTTTTTTGCTTAAACGGTACGCTGATGTTGAATGTAACAAGTCACCTTACTTATTACAATGAGAAACTTATATTTTTGTAAAAAACAGATACATAATAATACCTACTAGCGAGTTAGAAATTGATGTATTATGCCCTGATGAATTGAATACCATAAAAATGAACTGAGCAACATTAATCACCGGAGCCGGGTGTAAGTTACGTTCAGGTAATATCGATCTGAAATTGCCAAATTCTCGTTCTTTCAGTAAAGTAATTACTCTAAATGTAACTTACGAATTAAATTTTGATCAAACAGAAATAGAGGTCTTAAAAGATATATTGATACAACTACCACAACAATCAGACAACGACGAATTATTACGCGCACGTTTAGGTCTTGACGACACTAAAAACATGCTCAATCAAATAAACGCACATAGGTGTATGTATAATTGGACTGAACGATCATTGGAATGGTTAAAGTATTTAGGATACTTTGCAATAACTTTAATTGCAATCTATTTATTCCATAAATGTGGAATACTAGATTTGCTAATATCATGCATACCTTCGAAAATATGCCTCTTTTGTGTAAAACAAAAGTAAATACGAATTCTGTTCCACACGTAGTAACCAGCCCTATGCGTCGCCCGTGTATATGTATGTGGTAGTTCTCTTAGCATCCGGAGGGGTATAGTAGTTCAAATAAATTCAATAGATAACGCTCCGACCAGGTAGGTTGTAGGGACACGGTATAGTGTTCACTATACCACCTCAAACTAGCTATACCGAGCGGTCAACATCACATGTCAGCAGTGTAGGGATCTGCGCTACCAGACATCTTGTAACACATAGCGCACGAGCGAGTTTCAAACTCCAATCTCCCTATTCCTAGTTCCCGCCTCTCTCAGTGTTCCCGCTTCACCCGGCGTCTCCCTACTCCTCGATTTTCGGGTCGCCTCTCTACTCGAATACGCTCGACACTACTTACTGTCCGGCCGACTCATCGATCACGCGTTCCGACTGAGGACGTGCAATGTCCTCTCCACTTGAATAAAGTCTATTACATTTGTTGAGTTTAAATGTGGTAATAATTATTTCATAAACCTTCTACTTAGCAATCATGGTAGTTGCCGTGGCCTCAAACTCTCAGCTAATATAAAATAATCTCTTGGCCATGATTGCGGAAACAATTAGTAGGACACCATAATTACAACGTATGGACAATACCTACAAGGTCTGTTTTTGCATTATTATATGTGTAGCAAAAATGCTAAAATTCATTTAAACCTTGATACTTTTTATAAAAATAACATAAGAATAGAATTTTCAGTAACAATAAGCGCAGCTGTAATAACTAATAAAAAGTCATGAAAACATGTATTTTATTACTAGGGAAATTGAATAAAAAGATGAGTATTTTAAAAACAGTTTGAATTGTATTCATATTTTTCTATTGTTCATTTTGCTTATGTAATTAATTGATTTTATGAACAAGTGTAGTTGTTACAAATTTTGAACATTTATTGATATTATTTAATTGATAATAGTAAAAATAATATTCAAACCTAAATAACTAGCCGTATAATATACTTTCTTATTATTTCATCTAGAAATTTCCTCTCTCTGAAAAATATATATTCATATATAATTTATTTATAATAAATTATATATATAGTTGAAAGTTTGTCATAAGGACAACCGCAAGATTTCACCGAGAGCGGGTGCTGATCTGCAAAATTGCACCCCCTCCTAGCGTAATCGCGGGAAAATTTCAGCCGTTACCACGTCTCACGACCGTGAGATAGGCGGTTACAGTCTGCGATGAATTCAATACGATGATCCGGCCAAAGTCTCTTGCATCCTGAGGACACGGAGCGACCCAAGGACGACCGCCTTCTGCATTCTCCCCGCAAGTGTCTCAGCATTTTGTTGACACACAGGGATGCTTCTCAGGCTATTAACCGGTGAAATTGTTGCACCTCCAAGAGCGCCGATGATTAGGATGATTAGCTTAACAGAATATTCAAGGTATAACCATCGCAACTCCCTTATAAGATCATTATACCTCTCTTTCTTTTCTTTCTTCTTGGCTGTGACGTTTTTGTCAGCTGGTGCCGCAAATTCGATAACGAACATGGTTCGTTTCTCGAAGTCAAGGAGAACTTTGTCAGGCCTCGAGTGCGCAACAGAAACAATTGTCAAGAGTATGAAGTTCCAGTATATACGGCACCTCTCATTTTCGACAATTGACTCTATTTCCCTAGGAGTATTTAGCGGAGCGTTTTTTGGGCTAATTCCGTAAAAGTGACAGAGATGGTAATAAAGCACTCTTAGTGCCGCATTGTGCCTTTGGATACAGGTCGTTCCCGCATGAGTTGAGCAACTAGATAGTATGTGTCCTAGATGCTCGGTGTGTGCATAACACGCTCTGCAGCTATCATCGGGAATATATTGGCTCAAAATGTGGCGACGGCATGATAGAGTGGAAATGACACCGTCTTGACATGCCGAGATGAAACCCTCCGTGCCCAACTTCAATCCGGATGATTTAAGGAAAGCATACGTTAGCTCATACGACATCGACTGGTCCTCCACATTTCTGTGGAAGATGCCGTGCATCCTCTTGTCGAGGAGCTCTTCGCGGAAGTTTTTTTCCTGTGCTTTCTTAATCCGGGCCTTCAGGAGTGAGTATTTAAGATGGAGAACATTTGATGCATTTTGCTCACCCCCGGTATTTAAGTCAAGGCCGAGTGTCTCAGCAACCTTCTCCGCTGCTTTGTACAAAAACGCCCCTTTGCCCGCTTCTTCATGTTTCCTGACCATTTTAAGAAGAGTATCTTGTCCATTTGCAACCATATGTGCTGTACCCGTACGCGTGATATGTAAAGTCGCGGAACAGAAGACTTAAGGTGCATGCTTTTGTTCATGTGCAAAACCTTACGCGTCCCGATATCAAGGGATCTGAGCTCGTCCTTCGTCCATGGAACCACTACAAATGAATAGACCGGGACGGCAAGCATGTTCGTTGCAGATACTTTGTTCTTAGCCGACTTTCTCTAACCCGAACTCCATTCCAATATCTTGAGTGTACCCTTTGACAATTTTTAGAGCTTGATGTAGTTTCTCTTTATTTCTATCATAGATCTTGAGATCGCCCATGTAAAACACATGACTGACGTTATGCTTTCGTTCTCCAGGTTTGCCACAGAGGTACCCTCCCGAATGACGAAGGGCAAGAGACAGTGGCAATAATGTGAGGCAAAAGAGAAGAGGGCTCATGTTGTCGTCCTGAAACACACCTCTCTGAATGGTGACACTGTTAGTGATCACACGATGTTTTCCAGATAAGATAGTACATCTGGTTTTCCAAAGCGGCATTAATCTCTCTATGCACCTCACGATGTGTGGATGATACTTTAAGCTTTCCAACAGACAGATGATAAGTCTATGGGAGGTTGTATCGAAAGCTTTCCGGTAATCAATCCAGGCCATCGATAGGAATCGTTGATAGAATGCTGCGTCTTTACAAACACATCTATCGATGAGCAGGTTCTCCCGACATCCAGCTACGCCTTTCTTTGAGCAGCGTTGTTCATACATCTCTCGCCGCACAGGTTCAATTGTTTGAACAATCCTATCATGTAGGTTAGCTGCAAAGTTCTTATACAGTGTGTTCAGACAAATTATTGGCCTGTAATTCTTAGGGTCGGCTAAGTTGCCCATCTTCGGCAGGTGCACTGTGTATATATATATAAATGAATGTAAAAATTGCATCAAAATAATTTAGAGATGAAGAAAATTATTTATTGAATATATAATTGAGGTCGCTTATAATTATTGGAAGGAATTATTTATTACAAAGTGATTGACAAGATAATTGAGTGAGAGAATATATTTATATTAATAAATAAAAGCATTTTAATTTGAAGGCATAACATTTTTTTAAGTAAAAGAATTAAAAATATTTCATTTCATTTTCATGAAGAATCGCTTAATAAATTGAACGTATAAATATATGTAATATACAGAGTGCACAGTCTTCAATTTTTTCCTTAGTTTTCCCTTTTTTATTGAAATTCACCTTTTTTCTCCTATTCTCAAAAAACTACCTCTTTTTCCCCTTTTCTCTTGAAATATACGATATTTGAAAATACAATATTGGAACTACCCCCATAACATTACAAAATGTATAGGACTTCTCAAATAAGTATTAGAAGATGAACACTTTATGTACCTACCTAATTTAAAAATCGAATATTCCAAATTCATCAACAGCAATGTAAAATTTAATGACTTTAATTTCAAAATATTTCCTTTTAGTTCAACAATTATAACGAATTTGTTATATTTACAGCTTCTACTAGTAAACAATAATAAAAAATTACAAAATTTAAAAAATAATTTTTTGCGCAGTAACAATGCTTTTTGTAAATGTCTAGAAACATGTTTTTTAGTCCTATGCACACATGTAAAAAAAAGTTTGGCAGAAATAACAAATATTTGATAAATTTTCAGAAATGCTTCCAAGTTTTAAAATATTTATTTTAAAAGTAGTTTAAATTTAAAAATATTTCACAAAAAATTTGTATAATTTAAAAATATTAGAGGTTTTAACAATTTTGAAATGATTAAGAACGAATTTCTTAACACCAGAAGTACCGGGATTTTCTGCCACCTTTTGTTACCATGTGGGGTCAATTGAACCATCTCTGGGTCGGGTGTCAAATAATGATTTTACACATTTCCTACAGTCAAAAGTTAATGATAGAAGTTTGTTATATTTATATTACGTCGTTAATATACGTGGCGAAGAGTAGTGAGTCCTGAAAAAGTACAACAAAGAAGTGAAATGCCCACCTACCCCAGCGTGGTCCTACCGACGTCACACGTTTTTATCCTAACTTTTCAGATGTACCTTTTTATGTAAGATCTGCGAATTGACTAAAGAAGAGCTTAAGTCAGTGTAATTACTATATAGCAATATTTTTCAGTAGGTTAGAGTGAGAAAAAAAATTGTTTATAATGTTTTAAACAAATTAATGAACAAATGCCATTTTTTGCGATTCGCAATGATTAGTTCTTGGAATTCCGAGTTTTTATATAGAATGTGAATTAAATGTATGCCTTATTATGATTATTTAAAAATATCTGCTGCTAGGCAGCATTATTTGAACAATTTTTATAAACAAATACACAGTTTTCGTATCTCACAATGAATAGGCTCCATTTTTTGGCAGAATCGATTTTTTAAACAATATTTGTAAACAAATTCACATTTTGAACAGTATTCCACGAAAAGGGCCAATTTTTTCGCGGAACTATAAAAACTCAATTTTTTTTTAAGGTGCGCATCCAATATTTCCGAAAAAATAGTCAAATACTCCTATTTATAAATAATTAAAAGTCCCCCCCCCCCCCGCCCGTCCCACACACACTCCTTGTGGACAAGCGTGGACTTTTGACGACGACCCCCCTCCCCCCCTGGTGCCTCTGTCCACGTGGACTTATTTAATATTTTATGAAAATATGGATATTCTTCGCATTCAAAAGATACGGAGCCAAAACTAGCTGTGAATTGGCTAAAATTTTGATTTTTCTTAAAAACATAAGCTTCATGATACAAAATGCACGGGAAAATTGTTTTTTTGAATTGTCATGCATATCGCCTCCAAATTTGTTGCAACCCACAAGAAAAATGAATTAAAAAAAATACATTCAGAGTTTCCGCCAGCCCCATGAAGCCTCACACGTATTTACCATAAGAAAAAAAATACGTTTTTGTACATTTTATTCAGAATTGTCAATTTTAGGTGAATCGAGTTGAAACTCGATCTTGCTCTTAACAATTGGCTATAGAATACAAATGAATAATTACTTTTTTGTAACGCACGCACGAAATGTTCGCTTTTCGAGGTATGTATTGCGTGCGGGAAGTGACCAATTCCAAAGCCGTGGTAAAAAGCAGTTATAAAAAGACTTTTTCTACCTGCTGCGCTTGCGCTCTTTGAGCAAGATAACTTTTTCTAGCTGCTGCGCTTGCGCACTTCCAGCCAGATTACTTTTTCTTGCTGTTGCGCTTGCGCATTTCGATTCAGATTTACTTTTCAGGACTGCCGTAATAATAACCTCACTTTATTATGATTTGACGATTGAGAGACTGATTTTGAGTAGTGAATAGTGATTGGACAAACTCGAAGTGATAAGTTACCATAAATGACTGATAAATTACCATCAATTACCGATAAATTACCGAAAATTTCGGAAATTTCTGGATACCTGAAATTTCCGGAAATTTATCAATTTTCCATAAATTTCCGGAAATTTGGGAAATTGAGCAATTTTCCATAAATTTCCGGTAATTTTGAAAATTTTAAATTTTTTTTCAAAAAGCTTTGGCTACCTGAAATTTCCGGTAATTTAGCAATTTTTCATAAATTACCGGAAATTAAGTAATTTTCCATAAATTTCTGGAAATTTTTGGAATCTTTCCAAAAAGCTTTGGAGACCAGAAATTTCCGATAATTTAGCAACTTTTCATAAATTTCCGGAAATTTTTGTAATTTAGCATTTTCCAGAAATTTTTGAAATTTTCGGATTTTTTCCAAAAAGCTTTGGATACCTTGAATTTCTGGGAATTTTCGGTAATATACATATACACCGGAAATTTCCGGACATTTTTGGTAATTTTACCATAAATTTCCAAAAATCATCATAAATTTCCAAAAAGATTATTCTTATTGTTTCTCAAATCGAAAATTTCCTGCATTTGTTACAAAAAATATCGTGTGCAACAGGTGCTGAAAGTAGACAGTTGCAACTCTTGTGAAGTTTATAGTACTTGCCATCGGCTCATCTTCGGGTCGTTTCCGGCTTGTCTTCGGCTCGTTTACAGCTCGCCTACGAGTCGCTTCCAACTCGCCTACGACTCGCCTACAACTCCCCTTCGACTCGCCTCTGGCTCGTACAGCAAACTTCACACTCGTGTGGAACTGCCTACTTTCCGCACTTGTAGCACAATATACTATTTTCATACTGTTCCCATAACTCTTTATTATAGGGCCCTAAGAAACCCCGTGATTGAAAAAATGGGTTTTGCAAGTTTTTGGCGCTAATTATAATTTTTTTGCATTTTGTAAAACACAAATTCTTTCTAATACATAAAATGATACTTTCCACTGATAATTAGATGTTCACATACATTGTCTAAATCATTTATCATAGTTTTTAGCAATCTTCTCTTCGAATAGAGTTAGAAAATCGCGTTTTTTTAATTTAAGACTTAGATTGAGGTAATAATTCATTCAAATTAAGAAGCATAATTGTTTAACGAATTCATTTTAAATAATATTCTCTTTGAATAATGCTAGAAAGGTGCGTTTTTTCCAGAAATATTTAACTTTTAGTCGAGTTTTCACTTAGAGTAAAGTAAAAGTTAATAAACTTCAAAAAAATAATATTGTAAAGAAATTATTATTATTGTCATTATTTATAACTATCTTCTCCTATATTAACGCTAGATAGTTGCAGTATTTTCTGAATTTTTCCAGTTTTTGTCAACTTTTCAATTGCTGTGGTAATAAATAATACAATTTAACGCACATAATTGTTTAAACAATTTATTATTGTTTATAACAATCTTCTCTTAGATAATTGGTAGAAAGTTTCAATCTTTTTGCAACTTTTTAGCATTACTCTAAGAAGAGTTAGTTATAAACTATAATAATGAATTGTATAAGCAATTATGTTTGCTAACTTGAATTTATTATTATCTCATAAAAAGTGGACAAAACGCTAGCTGTGAATTCAATCTCGAGTGTTTCCACTTTATTTGCATTTATATTTAAATGGTGCTCATTTCACGAGCAATTTGTTTCCCGTTAGCAAATGTATTTGCTTCCGCATAGAGGAAATGTTACCGATGCGACCCTTTGTTTACCAACTTGAAGCTTTCTTGCTACCTGACCCGGAAAAGGAGAAGGCGTGCGGGATGAAGGGACTGGAGCTCGCCAGTACTGCTTTTGGTGCTACCCTGAAGCATTCGGGAGTATTTCAAAGTGCGTTTTCGCGAGTGATTGGTTTTGTTTATGGGTGTTGATGTTCTCAGGCAGTTGGACCAGATCCGGCTTGGATCTGGTAATTATTAGAGTACTGATGTATTCGTCCGGCTTGGACTGATCCGGTTTGGATTTTGTTATTATTGAAGTACTGATGTACTCGTCCGATTTGGACGGATCCGGTTTGGATCTTGTGATTATTTGAAGTTTTGAAGTGCTTGTGCTATCTGTGCTGATCTGGTTGGATCATTGGTGGTTGATGTTTGACACTTTAGTCATTGTGAGTGTATCCAGTATGAATCATTCATTTAATGAAAGACTGAATTCTATCAAGATCATTTTGGCTCCTCCCGGGGTTTTTTCCCCTAGTGGGTTGTTTTCCGTTCGGGTTGCACCGAAGCACCTTGTGTATGGAGGTGCAGGCAAATGTGGGAGCGTGTGAACAAAGAGAATGAATAAATATTACTCCTTTGCTATAAACAATGTGACTCATTTGTAACCTTCTCCTATCTCGCCCCGGTTGTGTGGTCGATCATGGGTGGGGTGGGCCCAGGTAACGGAACCTGGAACCCCCCTTTCTTCCGGTCGGCTACATAAAAATGGTCCTTCGAGCCGGATCTTGGGCAGCAACCTGTGGAAGGGGCGAGCTGGGAGAGGGAAGGTTTGAGTGGAATTTGGAAGGGGCATCGGGAGTGAAATCAGGCATCGTTAGGCTCAGTGTGGCGTCAGACAGTCAAGCGGGAGTTGGTGTTTCCGCACAGAGCAGAGAGGATCACTGAAATCCAGTATAGCATCTAGAAGAGATTTGAGGTCCCTACCGCCAGGTCTTGGGGATATGGATTTTCGAAACTCGGTTCCACTGCGACAACCTCAACGTGCTGTAGCCTCTGATGATGAGCCACACCGCGTGTTCGAAGGAGAGGACCCAGAAAGTTTAAAAACAAGAGACCGAGTCGGTTACTCGCTATCACACGTGAGTACAAATTCTGCATTAAGATCTTCATTATATAGACATGTAAATGGGCGCGGTAATGTGGTATCACCGCTATCAGAGCAAGCTAGTATTATGTCTTGAAATAGCGACACCTCAGTGTCAAGTAGTTCCGTGGCACGATCCGTAGTTCGAAAACGGAAATTAGAATTAGACGCTGCAGAAAAAAGAGCGAAGATTTTGAAACGAGCCGTAGATGAGAAGAAACGAATAGAAATAGACTTGTTAGAAAGACGATTAGCAGCAAATTTAGCAGAATTAGATGCAAATGAAATGCGTGCGGGTTCAGTACAGGTAGAATCAGTCACCGAATTCAATCGACAAGGTAATCGAAGCGTGAGAGAATGGTTGGATGATTCTCGAAATGAATCTCCACCGATAGATAGAAGTCGAGAAGGGCACCATTCAACGTACAGAAGGTCAAGCGGACGATCTAAGGATAAATACGGGATTAGGCGATTAACAAACGTTCTCTCTCAGACCGTAGAATCTATGTGACGATTTAGCCAGCCTAGTGGGACTACCGAACGATTAGTTGACAGAATGACGGGATCGAAAGACTTACCAAAGTTCAAGGGGGACGGTGTAGAGTGGATTCGATTTACAGCGCCTTTGAGTTATCTGCGGAAATAGGGGGATATACTGAAGCAGAAAATGCTTCCCGACTGTACGGGTGCTTAGAAGGGGAGGCTAAGGAAGCCGTAGCTTCCCTCATGATGACGTCCAGTAACGTGAAACAAATAATGGATACACTTGAGTTGCGTTTCGGTAACCCAGATATCATCCTTCGAAAAATAGTCCAAGAAACTATAAGCCTACCGAAAGTGGGAAGAGAAACGGATATTGTAGCGTTAGCTACGAAGGTAAAAAATGCTGTCGCGGCCATGGAGGCCATGAATCATGTAGGATACCTACATAGTCCAGATCTGGCTTCTAATATTGTGGGGAAGATGCCGTGGGCTGTAATATATCATTACAATAGGTTTATGTGGAACGCAGACTCGATAGAACCGCGTTTAGTAACTATCGCAAAATTTTTAGACCAGGAAGCCCGAATGGCATGTGAGGCAGGCACAAACTCACTCTTTAATGCAAACACGCAGCGCAATGTGAAACAATCTGTAGATCATTCAAGGGGGCAAAAATTGGACACTCAAGTTCACGCCTTTGTTACCACAAAAAGGAATAGCATCGACGGTCAGAACCCACGAAAATGTGGATATTGTGACAAGCAGGGTCACTCGGTAGTTAATTGTACTAGCTTTAAAACACAACCAACGGAGACGCGATGGAAATGGGCTCGATACCAGCGTGCATGCTTTCGATGTTTAGTTTTCAATTTCAGGTTCCACAAATGTCGCGCTAAGCCATGTGAACAAGAGGGTTGCAACGGATCACATCACACATTGTTGCATAGATTTGAAAAGGAACATACATCAGGTGATATATATAATTCTCCAGAAATAATTTCCGCAGAAAAAACTACCTTGGGACCGGATGGATGTGAAAAATGACGCCAGACTCTCCTAAAGGTCATTCCAGTAACCCTGGAAGGGCTAGCAGGTCACATTTTGACCTACGCATTCCTTGACGATGGCTCCACGATCTCGTTATTGGATGCTAAAATAGCCAAGAGATTGGGTCTGTCAGGAGAGCGTAATAACCTAACGATTCAGAGTGTTGGTGGTATCTCAACTAGTCAAAGCGAAAAAGTAGAAGTGATTCTCAAAGGAAATCAATTCGAAATCACACACAAACTGAACGTACAGACAGTGGATGATTTAAATCTGCCATGTCAGGGATTGGAGGAAATCGTCGTCAAAAACTATGAGCATCTTCGAGATTTAGAAATCGAATTTTATCAGTCCGCCAAGCCTACAATAATGTTGAGGCAGGATTACGCAGATCTTATAACCTCACGAAAGGTTCGTAGTGCCGGCCGCGAAGCTCCAGTAGCTTCTTGCACAACCCTCGGGTGGGTCGTCCACGGTCATATTCTGTCAAGGTCGCACGGGAGACCCAAACATCCTAAAATATACATGTGTGAACAGGAAAGAAGCCACAATTTCTTGAACAATAAACAAGTTGTGAGTGAGATGACGTTACACGAACTCGTCCGGGAAAATTTCAGATAAGAGGCGATTGGAGTATCTTATTTGAGTCGAAAGTACGTTATGGGAGAGCGAGCAAAAGAGCTCTTGGACAGACATACATGTCGCACAGCTCAGAAATGGCAGGCACCATTACTTTGGAGAAATGAGACAGTTTATTTGCCTGAAAATCGGGATATGGCGTTAAATCGACTCAAAATTCTGTAGAAAAGAATGGAAGAGGATCCCTCTTATAAGAGGATGTATTGTGATCAGATAAATGACTTTATTGAAAAGGGCTATGCCATAAAAATAGACGAACAGACAAAAGCGGAAAGAGTTTGGTACCTCCCTCATTTTAGTGTGATAAACCTAAATAAGCCAGGAAAATTCAGAGTAGTGATGAATGCATCAGCTACATATAAAGGAACTAGTCCGAATGATCAACTTCTGGCAGGCCCTCCAATGCTGAGTTCCCTCCCTGGTGTCCTCATGCGGTTCAGGCAAAGGCCTGTAGCATTTACCGGAGACATTCGGGAGATGTTCTTACAGGTCAAAATCCGGAAAGAGGATCAAGATGTGCAACGGTTTCTGTGGCGAGGCGGTAATTTGCCACGTGATCCAGAAACATACCGCATGACATCTATGATATTTGGAGCTACATCGTCACCCTGCACTGCTTTGTATGTAAGGGACCGTAACGCAAGGGAATTCGACACGCAGTTTCCCAGGGCAGTAGAAGCGATTGTTCGAAAACACTACATGGACTACTACCTCGACAGTACTGATACAGAAGATGAAGCTATTAGTATTATTCGAGAGGTGACAGAGGTCCATTCTCGTGGCGGATTCGAGATACGTAGTTGGACCAGCAATTGTCAGAGAGTTCGAAGCTCATTGCCAGCAGAGAAATTGACTATGGGATCGATTGATCTTGCACTGGATCAGCTACCAATTGAGAAAACTCTAGGCCTCATATGGAATCCTAACTCAGACACATTTTCATTCAGTGTCGGATTGGCAAAAGTTCCGGAGGTGATTCGAAATGATGATAAAGCACCCACTAAGCGTAAAATGCTTCGCGTGTTCATGTCAGTTTTTGATCCACTCGGATTTCTTCAGCCGTTCACAATTCGGAGCAAAATTCTGCTACAAAGTGTATGGCGCAGTGGCATTACGTGGGATGAACAGTTGGTCGATGAAGAATTTACAAGATGGAAGGGCTGGATCAATGAACTGAAAATTATTGCAGAATTTGTAACACCACGCTGTTACGTGGAACGAACGGATCATCGAATCGTAGAACTTCATTTATTTTGTGACGCTAGCGAAGAAGCATATACAGCTGTAGGCTACTGGAGATTCCTGTATGATGATAATTCGAGTAAGGTAGCTTTCATTAGTGGAAAGAGTAGAGTAACACCGTTGAAAACTCCAACTATTCCACGGCTGGAATTACAAGCAGCTCTCCTGGCCAGTCGTCTTGCGAAAAACATCGAAACTGAACACGATTTTCACGTAAATAAGCGTTTTTTCTGGACCGATTCGCGTGTAGTTTTGTCATGGATTCATTCAGACACTTGTGCACACAGGGCATTCGAGTCACATCGTCTACGAGAAATCGGTGACCTAACAGAAGTATCTGAGTGGAATTGGGTGCCTACAGCACAAAATCCGGCGGATGTTGCCACCAGAGGAAAAGGACCCCTTGAAGAACACCTAAAGAAACGGACCCAAGGGGCAGACTCCCTCACAAGAAATAACTCGGAATGGCCAACACAGCCAGATCTTATTGGCCCCTGACATAAGTCATTTTTCGAAATGGCTACGTCTCATCCGCAGTACGGCATGGTTTTTACTTACACCAGAGATCTGGTGCAGAAAAAAGAAAATAAGACCAACCTCTGAAAACTTGAGAGATGCCGAGATTCACTGGATTCGGAAATCTCAGTTAGATAGTTTCGGACCCGAGTTGGAATCCTTGCGACGAAATCAACCACTATCCAATGACAGCAGGCTGCGTAACTTAACTCCAATAATTAATAGCGATGGGATTCTAGCCGTGAATGGTCGTGTGACTGAAGTTGAAGGAATCCAGCAAGACACAAAGGAGCCGGCAATATTGGACGGAAAGCACCCTTACACGAGACTACTGGTCCATTACCATCACGAAAAAGTCGGACATGGGAGCACAGAGATGGTGGTCAATGAATTAAGACAAAAATATTGGTAAATAAATCTCCGAGCGACTGTAAGATCAGTATCAATCCGTTGCCAGACGTGTAGCATGAGGAGAGCTAGACCTAATCCTCCTCGAATGGGCGACCTGCCAATTGAACGGGTATCACATCATCAGAGACCTTTCACGTATACAGGACTGGATTACTTCGGCCCTATGTATGTCACTGTTGGCAGGCGGCGGGAGAAGCGTTGGAGTGTAGTGTTCACATGCCTTTCAACACGAGCATTGCACTTGGAAATCGCAGGATCTCTCAGTGCGGACTCGGCCATTATGGCATTACAACGTATGATAGCCCGACGAGGTTGCCCGTCCCGAATTTATTCTGACAACGGCACTAATTTTAGGGGTGCAGATGCAGAGCTACAGAATGCCCTAAAAGAATTAAATGGAGTCAAGGTTCGCGACTGCGCGGCGAATCATGGCATCGAATGGCATTTTATACCTCCATATGCACCACATATGGGGGGTAGTTGGGAGAGATTGGTGCGAAGCGTTAAAACAGCACTGAAAGTAATCCTCAAGTCAAGAGCACCTAGAGAGGAATGTCTGGCTACGTTAATGACCGAAGCCGAGCACACGGTGAACAGTAGACCACTAACACATGTCTCGGTGGATCATCGAGATCAGGAAGCTCTGACACCAAATCATTTCCTTCTTGGAGCATCCACTGGAAGAGCAGGCCTCAGACACCTTGAACACATTGACTCGATTGACTTATGTACAAGAAAACAATGACGTGTGGCTCAGGGATTGGCGAATATGTTCTGGAACAGATGGGTGAGAGAATATCTTCCAACAATTATACCTAGAAAGCGATGGCAACCGGAGGTTGAATCCTTAAAGACAGGTGACATAGTTTTGATCGTTGATCATACGTTGCCGCGTAATTCATGGCCGAAGGGTATCATCGAGCATACGTACTCAGGTAAAGACGGACGCATTCGCGTAGTGGACGTACGTACCGTCGGAGGAATATCAAAACGCCCAGTAGTAAAGATAGTAAAATTGGGACCGAAAATTAAATGAACCGTTCGAATGTTAAGCATAATCCGAACATGCATTAGAATGGGACTTTGGGTACATTCTTATGATGTTGCGTTAATTTTAGTAGGATGATTGACTGATATCACCATCGTTGTATGCATGATATTTTTCCTCTCTTTCCTATGTAAATATTGTTTGTTCTAATATGTTATTGTAATATAATTATTGTCTATTGGCATAAGTGTTTAAAGGGGTGGGAATCTTAGGGACAATTATTATGTTCTTTGAGTTCCAGAAGTTCAGACATAAGAAAGGCTTTGGATCTTGAGTCATTGATGAATTTAATTAGCATCGGTTCGCCTATCAGTACGATCAGCCTTAATCTCTCGTACGGGGTGGAGAATGTTACCGATGCGACCCTTTGTTTACCAACTTGAAGCTTTCTTGCTACCTGACCCGGAAAAGGAGAAGGCGTGCGGTATGAAGGGACTGGAGCTCAAAGTGCGTTTTCGCGAGTGATTTGTTTTGTTTATGGGTTTCTATTTAAAGTGGTAATTTTTCGAGCTGTAAAAGGGAAGGGGGAAATTAGATCGTACCCTATTCCTTCGCCAGCTTTATACTAAGCTGATTTAAGTTAAGAGTTAAGTTTTCAATTTGAAAAATTAACTTTCAACTGAAAAGTTAAATTTTCAAACAAAAATGATTATAATTTTTTAATAAAAAACAGTGGAATTCAACGCGAAAAGACGAATTTTCAATTTAAATTCAAAATCAATTTTGAATTATGTTAATGATACAAATTTTAATACAAAAAACCGTTTTTTTTATGTGAAACATCTAATGGCGCGGTACGGGGGTAAGATCGCCTCTTGGCGTAGCGACGCGTGAGATGGCATGACGCGCGAGATGGCATGACGCGCTCGGGCCTCGTCGGCTCAATCCGCCTCATTTCGGCGTCCCCTCTCTCCGCGCGCTGCGCTCTCCTCTATAGTTGCGCCCCACCGACTTGGCAGTCCCCTCTGGTCCACTCTCACCGCGCGCTAGTCGTTGTACTTTTTTAATTATGATACAATATAATGTATTATGATACAGTATGATACATTTTGATACATCATCATACAATGCTACAGTGAATCTTACAATATGATACAATATCATACGATATAATACACTATTATATACAATGTGATACAATATCATATAATATGATGGAAAAAGGTACAGCATCATACAATATGATGCAATATGTTACAACATGATACAATACGGCACAACATGGTACAGTATGTTGCAATATGATACATTATCACACTATGTGATACAATATGATACAGTATCATAAAGTATGATGCAATAGGATCCAACTTGATACTTTATGATACAATATAATACACTATCACACTATACAATACCATGTAATTTAATACAATATTAAACAATATAGAATATGGTATATTACCATGCAATGTGACACAATATCATATAATATGATGGAATATGATACACTATCATCCAATATGATGTTATACGATACAATAGGGCACAATATGATACAGTATGATACAATATGATACACTAGCGCACCTCATGATACAATATGATACACTATCACACTATATGATACAATATGATACACTATCACACTATATGATACAATCTGATACAGTATCATACAATAGAATGCAATATGATACAATCTGATGCAATATGATACATTATGATACAGTATCATAAATTATGATTCAATATGATACCACATGATACAGTATGGTACAATATAATACACTGTCACACTATACGATACCATATAATGTAATGTAATACAATATTATACAATATACAATATGGTATATTACCATACAATGTGACAAAGTATCATATAATATGATACAATATGATACAGTATCATACAATATGATGAAATATGATACAATATGATGCAATACGATACATTATGATACAATACGATATGCCATCACACTATATGGTATAGTATCATACAATATGATACAATATGATACATCATCACACAGTATGATATACTATCACACAATACGATAAAATATGATGCAGTATGATAAATATAATACAGTATAATACAATGTGACACAATCTGATGCAATACGATACAAAATGATACAGTATCATACAATATGATGCGATATGGTGCAGTACGATACAATACGATACAGCATGATACAATATGATATACTATCACATTATATGATGCTATATTATACAGTACCATGTATCATGATGCAATATAATACAGTATGATGCAATATGGTACAGTACAATACAATATGATACAGTATGATGCAATATGATACATCATAATACAATATGATACAATATGATATAGTATTATACAATATGATACAGTATCATACAATATGATGCAATTCGATACAATATAATACAAAATAATATGATATGCTACAATATTATTCAATATGACACACTATGCTGTAATATGATACAGTCAGATACAATATTATACAATACAAATCTAAATATTTGTTCACTTCCATTTGCACTTCGTTCAATACACCATCCTTTCTTCATGTTTTTAAAATATTACTTAGAGCTAAAGAAATGCAATGAATATTTTTGGAAATCCTTTGGTCTGTTTCGAGATATTAATGGTGAAAATAAGCCCTTGAAATTTCATCAATTTACCTGCAACCGTTTTCAAGTTATCGTGTTCACAAAAAAGTGTGACACACACATCCGGCAAATTGCTTAGAACATAGTATTAGACATTTATAAATTAAGGAAGGTTTAACTAAATGAATTTAAAAATGTTGAGAAATGTTACAATTACAAAAGTTCCTCTATGAGAAAGCAAAAGTGCAACTTTCTAGCTGGAAAGTTGAGAATTAGTTTAAAAATTCAGATAAAACCGCGACTTTCTAACTTTTATTCAAACATTGTTTACTAAAAGAAACCTCAAAAAAACAATAGCGCCAGAATCTGTCAATACCCAATTTTTCAATTATGCGGTTTATTTGAGACCGTATAAACAGGCTTGTGGGGGTGAAATGGAAAAAAACTGTCCACGTGGTACATGGATGGCCCCAAAAATTAATTAAGGTGATTTCAACCCAGATAACAATGTGAAACGCATCTGCGACTCACAGTGCGCGCGCGGATGCGGATTAATCCGCACGCGTGCGTTCACCACGGATGACAGATGCGTCCTCATATGAGACGCATATCGCTCGCACGGGCGATGGTCGCACGCGTGTTTGTGAAATGCGATTATCGTGCGACTGTACCCTTAATCCTAAAATACTGTTTATATATTGAAATATACATGTTAAGTAAATCAATCGTTATTTTGGATGAACAAATTTATTATTCTGATAAATTCACGAAAATATAATAAAAAATAAGGTTATGTTTGTATACATGTAATACCGACTCTGCAATTGATAATAAAGCTAATGTATGCTATATACACTCTTATCCAAATAAGCATAAACACCTAAAAGCACTGCACATCACAATTATATCTGGAAAAAATGAGTAAAACACGAAAAACTATAAACAAAACAACGGCAAACGCGGGCTGATGGCGGGAGACTGCGGAAGACAGAGCGGGGAGACATGTGGGCGTGCGACGGCCATCATCATTTCGCAAAGATATCATTTTCAACAACCGAGTGCGCTTTTTAAACCTCCTATCTCAACTTGAAAGTATTAACATCATAATAAAATTGATTAAAATTCATCAGATAGTTAGAAATGTATTGAAGTATTCAAAAAAGAAGTATTCGAAATCAGGAAAATTCGATTAAACATTAAAGTTGGATTTCTACAAATACTTTAACAAATTTCTAAACAGTAATTCTGAATTTTATGGAAATAAAAATTACAAATTGGAGTTATAAAAAGTAAAAAGTATTTCATGTGCTATTTGAAATTAAAATTCAATATGATAATTTTACCAACAATGCCATTCAAAGAAAAACGCATTTAAAATTCAAATTGGGATTTTTCAAAATATTATTTGAATACAAAATAAACATTTTTGATTAATTGAAACTGTTCAGATAGTCCAATAAAGCATAAAATTAAGTTTTTAAATGAATAAAAATCCCTAGGATCTAATTAGACCACTATTATGGAATTATTTATTATCTACAGGATGAACGCACGCATGCGTCGCAGATAGGCTTTCATACGCAGTCATAAGTGAAGTACGTCGTGATGGCGTCATGAGACGCATTACGCACGCACTCTACCTACCCATCACAGCATGGCGACAGGTAATGGCGGCATGCGTGCGTTATGACTCGCACAGCGTGCCTCGCACGCATGCGAGTACTGTGCGTCGCACGATTGTTATCTGGGAAGTGACTTCAGGTGAATTCACTTGACTTTTTGTGAATGTAAATGACTTCAGATATTTCGGGAGATTAAAAGTGTACACCTGACTTCACGAGTTGTCAACCTCTTTGGATTTTTGAATATTTTCTGCTTTACGTTGCGGAAAGCTTCTAATCGTGGTCCGGCGCTCCAATGCAGGCGGAAAATGCCCGCGATGTAATCAGCGTTATGATAAGGACAAATTGGAATTATTACAAAAGCATAAAGGCACGCATATAAACATGGTCGATAGTCCACGTAAAGAAAACTTTTTTATTTATAATAAATGTTAATATATTTTGCCAAGTGAATAGAGATGGAAGAAATTCAGGTATTTCTTTAATTAAATACTGTAATGATTTCTGATACTTAAAACAATATCAATTTGCAAGATATATTTTGCGATATCGTTGCTTGTCATCCTGTGTGTTTTTAATTCACGACGGACGGAACACTACGGAACCTGGATCGCCGCCATTACTTTCAAAGTTGCAAATGTGGCTTAAACTTTACAAGTTACTAGGCGATGCTAGTAACAAAACGTTTTCCGCTTTCATCCACTGCTTTCATCCGGCATGGGATTGTACCTTCAGTATTTCTCATGATACGGTTTGAGATACTTAAGGGCTCTTTCACACGATTGCAGATCCGCAACTTGCGGCCTTGCGCAAGTCATGAGTTGTGAAAATAGAGATTTTTCTGTCAGCGGAAAAATCTCAGAATGGCGGTTATTTGAATGCTTGATTTTTTTGTTTTCAAATAGAAAATGTAATGAGTTTCAAATGACAGGCAGATGTATTGAGCTGAAGATAATTATGGAAAAATAACAGCAATGCATTAAATAGATTTTTTAATATTCAGAAGAAAACAAACAGGTACATGCAAATCAGCTGATTTATCTCCAAGTTCTGTGTGCAAGCTAATAGCACGGAACGCGTAAAATGTCCACCATTTGTGGGGTTACCAAGCGTCCTCTTTCGGAAGGACATGTTCTCGTTTACCGCCTAGTCCTCCCGAGTCCTCCCTTCGTTGAAAATGACCTCCTGTCTGACCAAAATGGTATATTCTTCTTTTTTCATCTTCAACGATGTTATAGTGAGAGATAGAAATACTGGAGTCGTGTTATTGGTCTTACCGGGTAGGTATCGGGTGTATCGTGTAACCTTATTTATGGAAATGAAATCATTCTATTGAACATTCGTGGTTTGCAATATTTTAAATTCAAAAAACCTGCCTTCACTATGCTAGTAAGTTAAGGTTAGGCTAGGAAATTTTCAGTTGCCCTCCTTTCGTACTGTGAACAAATGGTAACCCTAACCGTTTGGGAACGTTCCAGGAACATCTCGCTGGAACGTTTTACACAGAAATTACCGTTTTAGTTATAATAATGAATAAATGTCGCGTAAACCGTAAGTAATAGGTCAAAATCGGTGTCAGTTTACAATCCTATTATAAAAAGTACATGCATTTTCGCTAACTTCAAGCGCAGTCCTTAAACCCTATTGGTGAATTCAGTTAGCCATTTACATCTAATGCGAGTTACAATAGAATCAGCCAATCAGCTGTCACGAATCGAAAGCAAGAGTCGATTGGTCGATAATGTAAAAAAGATTCGATAACTCGATAATTCAAGAAAGCACAAATTTAAAAAAAGTCAACATTTCTGGCTTAATTATTATAATGAATTAATATAATAACTTAAAATTTCGGATTACAAATAAGTGTTTCTAAGTCGAATTAGTTATAATTCATTGTTAGTTTCTCTAAACATATGGGAAAGGGAAGAAACTGTTTTCAAAATTCAAAACAAAATCCAAATCTTGAGGTATCTCGAAAACGGTTAGAGGTACACTGAAACTGAAAACATTTTCAAGGTTTTCTAAAGGGGGATGTTCCTCAAAGACCTCGACCCAAACCAGTAAAAAAATGTTCAAGATTAGAAAAAAATCTGAAATGTTAAATGACCTCTTGAAGGGTCACAGATACGTGAAAACTGATGAAATTTTGAAGATTTCACAGAGGGAGTATGTTTTTGACCAATTCAAACTAATCTAATAATACGATTTTTAAATACAAACAAGAAAAATAAAAATTTTGAGTTATTTCGAAAACAGTGAGAGAGATTCGAAAACTGACAATATTTTCAGGGTTTTTTTGGGATGGAATGGTCTTCGGCCACCTCAACCTAAACCAGTAAACAGATTTTAAAAATTTGAAAATCTGAATATCGAAATATCTCGAAAACCGCCAGAGATACGTTAAAACTGACAACATTTTCGAAAGGGGGATGGTCCTCGGCCACCCCGATCTGAAGCAGTGAACAAATTACAAAAAAATGTTAATCTAAAATTTGAATTATCTCGAAAACGGTCAGAGATGCGCGAAAACTAATTACATCTTAGGGATTCTGCAAATGTTAAGGGGTTTTGAGAACAGAATAGTTTCTGACAAACTCGAACGTCATCCGGGAAAACTAACAACTTTTTCAGGGTATTACTGAGCGGAATGGTCCTCGGGCATTTTGCGTTATCTCAAAACGATGAGATACGTTAAAACTGAAAAACGTTCGAGGTTTTGTAGACGCCACCACGAATGAACCCATCAAAAGTTTTTTTCAAAATTATAAAAAAGGAGATTGAATGATCTCGCAATCAGTGAGATACGTGAAACTGACAAAATTTTCAGTGTTTCAAATAAGGGCTGGTCCTTGGCCACCACAAATTACCCCAATAAAAAAATTTTCAGAAGGAAGAAATCCAAATTTTGAATGATCTCGAAAACGATGAGACATATGCGAAAACTCTGAAAAAAATTAATAATAAATAAAAAATAGTATTAATATGACGAAATCTGAAAAATGTTCAGATTTCCAGAAAACGTTATAAAATACGTGAATACGGTCAAAATTTAAGAGAATTTTCAGAAGGGGATAGATTTATTCGGATTGAAAATTATTGAATGGCGAGTTCGGATTGATTTGGATTGAGTCAAATTGAAGTTGTTGTACGTGCAGGAATTTATAAGGATTGAAAAAACGTCTTGGATGAACCACGGATAAATGGGATTGGGCACACGGATTGAAAATAATTAAAAGGTGTGTTAGGGCTCAAGTTTATGTTGACGCGGGGATTGAAAAGAATTGAATTTTTGGTTTGGATTGGTTCCCAATTGACTCGAATTTATCGCATGGACTTGCGGACATCAAACAGATTAATACTTGATTGGGGTATGGGATGTGTCATAGATTCATTAGGATTGGGCATCGGTCTGAGAAGGAATGAAAATTAGTTTCCGATTGGTGTGTTTTTCATTCGGATTGGTTTTGTATTTACATTTATCCATTTGGACTGGTGTCAGAGTCAGTCGGATTCATTCTGGTTGAATTCAAGAAGTCCTACGTATTCAAAAAGATTGCAGGTGCGAATTGAAAAATCAATTCGGTATGGGTTTGGGTTGAAGCTGGTGCTGATACATCAATGGAGAAGGATTGATAAGTGAGCCTCTCATCCATTCGGATTGAAGTTGGAGTTGAGACATGTATTGAGATTGTGTTTTAACTTGGGGTTGAAAGACGGATTAAGAAGTGTTGAATGGGATCGGAAAGTTTCTCCGAATTGTTTCGGATTAATTTGATTTGGTTTGTATTGCAACATAAATTTCAAAGATAATTACAAAATATTTCAAATAACGAAAACACGTGCAATCATCGGTCTCGTATGGATATATTATAGTGTAGTATAAGCAGTACTCAAATCTCAAAAATCTTATTTTAAATTATTTATATTATAGCACTTATATTATATAGCACTTATATTATTTAAATCTCAAATCTTATTCATTTTTGCCTATCTCTTGCGGCTTACGACATATTTTTTGTTAAAAATAAAAATTTCGGAAGGTTCTCATCAGGTCCCAGTGGAACGTTCCTGGAACATTCCCAATCGGCGGACATTTTACACTTTCCTGAAACGTTTCGAAGGATTCCGCAGAAGCTTCGGTGCTGTTGAATCATGAGTTTTGGGTTTATCGTGTTTTATACGGCTTCTCCAACTAAATCATATTCTTATGCACAGAAAGTAAGTGTTTTGGACATTAATTAACATAATAACATCATACTTTCGCAGCCAATAGCCTGTATAATTTTTGCGGCACATCTTTGTCCAAGCCTAGCGGACATAACCTGTACATATTTGCTTATAATAAAGATAATGAACATGCTTGTTTCTGAAATTTTAAAAATGAAGAGAAAAGCGCATAATTAACGTCTACTAGATTTTGTTGGGTTCTTTTTCAGGAATGGATACGTCACAAGAAATGCTTGAATATGGTCAAAATTGTACAGTCAATTGTTTGCAAAAGCACTATATTATTATAATAATAAGTGTCGAAAACACTTACATCATATGCACAAAAATATTATTTTATTTAAAAAGTCATACACAACACGGCAAGCTTGAAAGACATAGACAGAGAACTTTGAGTCGCATCAAATGATTTACATGTCTCGTTTCTCTTTATCAAAACATTGGAAAATCTATTTGATGTCACAATACCCCAGACCAAAATCCCTATGGCATGAAAAAGGACGCTCAAGATAATGCTCTGAAATAGGAGTAGTTTAGAGTGCAAAGATTCCGACTTGGAGGCTCGAAGGACCTGCAATGATGAAAAAGCTTACTCAGGTAGGTATATTCCCGGACCATCTCCAATTGAGTACCTTCAAACGTAAAATTCAGTATCATCGCTAGCCTACCCCTATAAAAAAAAACCATAGTCTCGCACTTGAATGCATTGCCTTACAGATGATTCAACCTAAAATATTCGGCAAGAGCATTTATTTTACTCTGGAGATCAATCTGGGAGTCAGCAAGTACAACTATATCATCCGCATAAGCCAAAAGAATAACCTCGATCAGGTGATCAATTGAAATTCCCCTTAGTAGGGCTGGGCGGTTTTCCGGTTAACCGGTTATGACAACCGGTTTTTTTAAAAACCGGCTGGCCAGTTATGTCTTTTTAAAATAACCGGTTAACCGGTTTCTAAAAATAACCTGATTTTAAAAATAACCGGTTTTTTAAAATAACCGGTTTTCCAAAATAACCGGTTTTTCAAAATAACCGGTTTTCCAATACAACCGGTGTTTCAAAATGACCGGGTTTTCAATAAAACCGGTTATTTTGAAAACAACCGGCTTATAAAAAATCACCGATTTTGGAAAATAAAAACAGGCAGTTACGTCCGGTTGCCTGTCGTCAGCCTCCCACCTGACCGGTTATTATAAAAAACCGGTTATTAGGAAAAGCCGGTTATTGTAAAAACCGATTACTGTAAAAAACCGGTTATTGTAAAAAACCGGTTGTAAAGAAATAACCGGTTATTGAGAAAAACCCGGTTTATTTTAAAAAACCGGTCAACCGGTTAAAAAACCGGTTTTCTCAATAACCGATAACCGGTTATGAATTTCCATAACCGCCCAGCCCTACCCCTTAGTCTCTACAGCTCAGCAAAAAGCTTTCCAAGTCCCGAGTTGTTAGAATGAAAAAAGCGGGCTAAGAAAATCACCCTGAAGGACCCCGCATTCTAGAGACACGTAGGCTCAATAATTTCCGCCGGACCATATAATGGTTGACTGAGGGGAAGGCTCTTGTGAAATAAATAAAACGGGCGAAAACCTCAAGATACGTTAGTACTAACGTTCATACACAGTGAGCGGTTTCTTCGCTACAGAACAGGGAAAAGGCCCAGCAATCATACCCGCTCCCGAAGCCGCTTCCTTGATAGAGGAATTGTTCCTACATTTGGCACTTCTAAGCAGACCGGAAGATGGTCTAAGCGAGTTGCAACAGGAATAATTTATAATTCTTATCTTAACTGATGGAAGTAAGAGCACAAGCTGCGAGATTATTAATGCTACTAATCCCCCTAGAGAGACAAGTGTAGCTTGCCGGATAATCACAACCGAATCTGTTTGAGGAAAGTCATTCCATGCACTTCCAGACATTCAGCCAAAGCAAGACCCCTTCTGCACACTTCACGGTCGAACACGGATCTTTTCACGAATGCATTAACCGCCACAAAAGTTACCTGGTTTAGATTACAAATGCGCGTGTTAAAATTTCTCACCCAGAATTATAGGAATATGGATATAATTCCTTCAACCGCGCAACTACTGAATCCAGACTTCCACAAATCGACTTTCTGTCCAGCCTAGGCTTGAAATGTATCAAGTCTACTACAAATTATAATGAGGAAAAGGTGCATTTTATGAAGATTCGCTCAGGTGATATATCAAAGGCTTCGCAAGACTACCGTTTTCGGTTTAGAAATATCTCTATGCCCTCACTCACTGTAACAAATCTACTTACTTTTTGTTGCATAATTTGGTTGAAATTATTTTGAAGAATACAGAAATAGTGTATTGTGCTACAAGTGCGGAAAGTAGGCAGTTCTACACGAGTGTGAAGTTTGCTGTACGAGCCAGAAGCGAGTCGAAGGGGAGTTGTAGGCGATTCGTAGGCGCGTTGGAAGCGAGCCGAAGGCGAGCTGTAAACGAGCCAAAGACAAGCCGGAAATGACCCGAAGATGAGCCGATGGCAAGTACTGTAAACTTCACAAGAGTTGCAACTGTCTACTTTCAGCACCTGTTGCACACGACATTTTTTGTAACAAATGCAGGAAATTTTCGATTTGAGAAACAGTAAGCATATTTTTTTTGGAAATTTATGGTAATTTTATGGGGGGAGGGGGAATTTTTAGATACTTTAAATTCGCTCTGTCGGATTTAAAGAACTTATACCAGGAATTTTATTCGTAGTAGAACTGCACTCAATGCGCGTGAATGTTTTAAATT
>CAKNXH010059352.1:11391-36268 GCA_932178445.1 Andricus quercusramuli | reverse complement strand
AGCAATTTTGTATATTTTTACTTACCAAGCTGTTTTTTATCTAAAATCTGACTTTTTAAATTGACTAAGTATTAGTTTCCACAATATTTTGGTATGTACCTTCACATTTTGAATTGTTTCACTTTGATTATTTCTTTAAATTTTGTAAAATTTATCTGGATTTAATATTTTTGTAGACAATAAACTATGACTGAAGAGGGCACAAATTGTTGGTCGAAACGTTTCAAAATTTTTAATTCTTGATTCTTTTCATTTACTTTTGACTTGCAAACTTCGAAGACTATATCAACACATACATATATAATTTTACAAAAAGGGTTAAACAACCACCGCAGGGTCCCACCGGAAGCAACTGCCATCTAAAAATGACAACGGCTCCCAGCAAAATCGCGGTAAATCACACCTATGCACAGTGGGCTGGGAGACCAATGAAAATGACTAAAAGTCAAATTTTGTTTGGATTTACATTAAACTTGGTATAAGGGGGTTTTTGAGGTCACTGATTTCGAATTTGACGTCAAAATTAATAAATTCAAAATGGCGGATCCAATATGGCGCCTGAAATTTCTAAATTTTTACTTATTCATATGAAACTTGGTGTAAGGAGATTTTTGAGGTTCCTGATTTCGAATTTGACATCAAAATTCATAAATTCAAAATGGGGGGGTCCAATATGGCACCTGAAATTTCTAAAATTGTACATGCTCATATGAAACTGGGTATGAGGGGGTTTCTGAGGTCGCTGATTTCGAATTTGACGTCAAAATTCATAAATTCAAAATGGCGGATCCTATATGGCGCCTGACATTTCTTAATTTTTACTTTGTTTGTTTTTCGGCTCGTCTCCAAGAGAGGGCGTCCTTGAGGACCGTCGAGGTCCCTCTCGTCGACTGTTGCGCACCTACTTCCCCCAGTTACTCTTCATACTTCGCCCCGAACGGACGTGTGTCGGCGCGTATGTGGCCACGCGGTAGTAGTGTAGATACTCGTCGAGTGTTACCCAACGCGGACGGATAACCCTGTAGTGCAGTGTACCGTGTAGTGTGGTTTCAAGTAATAAAAGAGGTATCTCAACGACCAGTGTTTCTGTGCTCTCCGGCCACCCCCTCCCTCCAGCAAATAGAAACATTGGTCCTTCGAGCCGCATGCAGCTACGACAGGGAGGTGATCGTGGCGTCGAGGGAGGCAGAGACCAGGAGTCATCGGGTGTCGTCAGCGAGAGTCGAGCCCGCAGCTTTCCGACTACAAGCCCGACGCGCTGCCGCCTGAGCAGCTCGGCTAGCCGACAGTGGAAGCGGAGACCAGGATCCATCAAGCGTGAGTCGACGACAGTCGTCGCCATGTAAGTGCAATTACACGCATCTTCATTACGAGCAATGGACGTGAGGGCGAGGGGCAGGAGAGGCGGTCGAATCTGTTTTACGCGCAGATCTCTGCCTCTCTCCCGAACAATCTCCCACTCACGGTCGAGAGCATCACTCATATCGCGGGAGAGGCGGTCGAATCTGTTTTACGCACAGATCTCTGCCTCTCTCCCGCGCAATCTCCCACTCACGTTCGAGAGCATCACTCATATCACGCGAGAGGCGGGAGAGGCGATCGCATCTGTCCTACGCACAGCTATCTCTTTCTCTCTCCCGCGCAATCTCCCACTCGCGGTCGAGAGCATTCCTCATGTCGCATATCGCATATCGCACATCACATATCACATATCATATTCGGAGTTATACACTACTTCTTTATTGATAATTCGCCATTTCCATACTTCTACGCACGCAAAACGCGTTGCAGATATTTCACTACCTCCTCTTCCCTCTTATTCCTCCCTTATTGATTTTATTGTTTTAGTATTCTTAATATTATTACTGTTACAACTGGAATTGTATATGGCGTTTTGTGAACATAGATGCATCTATTCCATTTTCGCCCCCTTCCTTATCTGCCATCTTACTTATTATTTCATCAAGAGCTGCTGTGTTTCTTTGTTCAAATCATTCATTTCATAACCTGTTAAATTGAAGTTCACGGAATTACTGTTACGCATTGATTCAATAATTTCTTGAGCACTTTCTATGCAGTATCCCGTGAATTTTCGGCAATCTCTTGCTCAATCTTCTGTTCAGCATCTACAAATGTCACCTGATCTGTACTGTTTTAGACTGTCCTGTCACAAACTCTTGAACTATTTTCCACATTCCTCTCTGGTTAATTTTGTGTTCAGTTGATCTATATCTTTGATTCCCTTTGGTTTTCTTACTAATGCGACTACATGATTTCTGCAGCTTTTATAATTCACCCAATCTTCTACACTTTTCCTCTGCTTGAACTCTCACTCCCTCGATCACACGCGGTCGAGAATTCTACTACGCATACCTATATCTCCTTCCTTCTTAAAGAAATTATAACTCTACTATTTAAATATTTACCAAGGGGTATGTGTATATTGGAGGGGCAGGTGTGCATATATATAGACGTCATATAGGTTGCATATTGCTATCTCATTATCTACTTTCATTTCATGGATAGCTTTATGTGGATGTTCATTTCTATGCTTGATATATCATGTATCTATCCATATTCATAATTGCATCTTCTGTCTTTGGTTTAGTTTCGTTCGAAAATTCTCCCATGCATGCCTCTATCTCTTTCTTTCTTAATGAAATTATAGTGCTACTATCGAGACATTTATTGTGGGATATGTGTGTTCTATATACATTACAAGTGTTATGGAGACATATGCATATTGTAGATTGTTGTATTATTACATATTTTATTCTTAATGGACAAGTCATATATTATTTCTGTGTTGGTCATTCACCATTTTTATTATTATAATAAAATTAGAAACAGTGTAACTCGCAATTGCTGATCAATCTCGCTAGCAATAACTTCAGACGAAGAGCTTCAAAATCATCATGCCTCACAGTTCACACAAAAATACACAAACTGACTGATAATTCCATAGTAAGATTGACACTCTTTACTGCAATCACGTTCAATAAGCAAAGCTCTTCACGAGGCCACATTAGTATCCAAGATCATTCGTTTCAGGCGTCAATCACACAACTAAAACTTTTCGTAACACAGTTCGTAATCATTTCTCTCCACACATCCTTATTCTGGCATACAACTTCCGCCTCTTCGAAATCCATACATCTTCTCAGGCATGCTCTTGTGTTTTTATGGCTTTTTATATCTTGCCGACGTAGAGTCTCATTTACTTATTTCCACCATTCTTTCTGCGATCTGCCTCTGGATACGCTGCCATTCACTTTCCTTGAATACACATGTTTCGTGAGTCGTTCTCCCTTCATTCTCTCAACATGGCCCAACCATCTAATCAAATTTCTTTTCACTTGTCAAACAGCATTTCCTCCTTACCACATTCTTTGAAAATCCTCTTATTTTTTTCTTTGTTAATTAGCCTCTTACATTCACCATTGTTATACTTCTATGCAAGCACACACGTATTGCACATACGTTCCAGCCTTTTCTTCCTATGTTCATTGATTATGGCGCATTTGGCGGGCGGCATTCAGCCCCACTGTCAATGCTTCATCAATTATCGAGCTGAGTGACGTTTAGCGACGATGTGCCGCAACAATCCTGGACAAGCCCGCCGCTGATTGGACACCTAGGCACCGGCGTTCAAGGAGAATTGTATAGGACTCACCCATCAGTTTCCAGATGCGGACCACGAGGGAGCAACTTCTACGCAGACATCGAGAGTGCTTCCGTCAACGCCCGCACTCAAATCTACGAGCATCAACGCAGGTTTAGCAGCAGTCAGCCCAAGAACAATAGCAGCCGGTCCATGGACTACACAACGTCGGATCCACACAGGGTGGAACAACAACTATAACGATGGCTGCTCAGCCACAGGCAGTACAAGTCATTCAGCAACCCCTCAACAGTCAGGCATACCACATGCTCGTTTATTCACAACATCGGAGAGCCAGTGGGCGCTGACACAGCGCTTTCATTCTCGAAGAGCTTGGAGGAAAATTGGAGGTTTTGCAGCTGGGCCTTAGGCTGATAGTATCATGCAGATGAAGAGTCCCCTGCAGAGTCAGATGCAGGAGCTGCAGAGCAGATGAATCAACAGACTAATCGACCAAATCAACAGTCTGACCAGATCAACCAACAGGCGAATCGGCATTTCAACCAAAGAATTAATGTCCGGATAGGACAGCAGCAGCATTCGCAGAATTTCGCTCTTCGGAATCAATATCAAATTCAGCAGCAGACGCTGAGGGTGTCGCCTCAACAGATTAACTCCCAGATCACTCAGATTCAGCTGACGACTCAGCAACAGCCTTTCGCCTCACAGCAAGAACAACTGATGACTGGTCCCCCGATGACTCAGCAGAGATCTCAGTAAATTAGTCCTCAGGGGCACTTGTCGCGACAGATTTTCTTCAGCAATCATTGCCTGCTCAACAGTTCCAAGGACGACAACCAATGGCAAGGACTGAATCTCGCCGACCCACGGTTCCGCCATTTGCGAGCTGTCGATCTTCTACCATCGAGCCGACGCTTGCCCTTTGTTCCTGCGGATCGAGCTGCGCGCGCAAGCTCGCTCCACTTACTACATACCACATCATGGAGCATGGCAACGGGGAGATCGTCATCGCCGCCTGGAAGTAATCTTCAACGCACCAACACCTACGACTACTGACTACAGTCTCAATGACACGCTTTCCTGGGCCCAGATTGCAAATAAACTCAAGCCACGTACTAATTCGATGGAGACGACACAAACGTGATTGCGGCGCTGAATCCTGCCTGATGCATCGGCAGACTCCGGTGAACGAACAAGACCTCGATTTGCAACGCACTGTTATTGAGTGCTTGGGAGAATGACCCCGTCGCATACTATCGACAGTTGGCTGTGACACCTACCCGAGTTCTTTTGGAGGATCGCTTTGTCGACGACATATCGGCGGGATGCAACGACCTCCGAGAAGCGAAGCGGCTTCAGGAACAGCTTGTCGGCGGATTTCGTCTCCGGAAAATGGATCGTCAATCCACCGGAGCTGCTAGAAGATTTACCAGAACAAGACCGTCTTCGCTCGACCCGACTTCAACTTTGCAGCGATGGCATCACCAACGAGCTCGGCGTTTTCTGGGATCCGCAGAGTGATTGGGTTCATCTGACTCCCCGGAGATTCACTCGCATCGTTCGACTAAGCGCACCATTTTCGACACCCTTGTTAAATGGTTTAATCCTTGCGGTTAGATCGCGCCCGTCATTCTAATGCGAAACTATATCATACGAATATTACTCCTAGACACAAGGTTAAAGATTGTAATTGACATTAATCGACTTGCAACTTTCTCAAAGGTTTTTGTGGGTTTCCTTTGAGTTTAGCACGGCATAAGCCGGGGTTGCTAAGCGGCATGGGGCCCACGCACCAGTCGGTGCCTCTCATGACCGTCAAGTCAGAATAAATGAGCGAGTGTTATTAAACGCGAAGCGACGACATCATCGACTTCAGTCGGATCAGAGCATAGAAATTCGGCCTAACGGCGGGCGGCTAGCAGATAATCGTTCAAGGAACGAGGCGGGCGGTATGTTTGGTTTTCGGCTCGTCTCCAAGAGAGGGCGTCCTTGAGGACCGACAAGGTCCCTCTCGTCGACTGTTGCGCAGCTACTTCCCCCAGTTACTCTTCATGCTTCGCCCCGAACGGACGTGTGTCGGCGCGTATGTGGCCACGCGGTAGTAGTGTAGATACTCGTCGAGTGTTACCCAACGCGCACGGATAACCCTGTAGTGCAGTGTACCGTGTAGTGTGGTTTCAAGTAATAAAAGAGGTATCTCAACGACCAGTGTTTCTGTGCTCTCCGGCCACCCCCTCCCTCCAGCAAATAGAAACATACTTATTTATATGAAACTTGGTGTAAGGAGGTTTCTGAGGTAGCTGATCTCGAATTTGACGCCGAAATTCTTAAATTCAACATGGAGAATCCAATATGACGCCTAAGATTTCGAATTTTTTTTTCATTTGTATTTGTATTTCTATTCGTATTTTTACATATTTGTATCAAACTTTGAAATGAGTCCTCTTGCCTCTAATTAAATATCTCCGTCCACGTCAAACTTTTCTTCGTCGGTTAATTCGAGTTCGTCTAAGTAAAAATTTAGAAATGTCAGGCGCCATATTGGATCCGCCATTTTAAATTTATGAATTTTGACGTCAGATTCTAAATCAGAGACTTCAGAAACCCCCTCATACCCAGTTTCAAATAAATATGTAAAATTTTAGGAATTTCAGGAGCCATATTGGATCCGCCATTTTGAATTTAGGCATTTTTATGTCAAATTCGAAATGGCGACCTCAGAAACCTCCTTACACCAAGTTTCATATAAATAAGTAAAAATTTAGAAATTTCAGGTGCCATATTGTATCCGCCATTTTGAATTTATTAATTTTGACGTCAAATTCGAAATCAGCGACCTCAAAAACCCCCTTATACCAAGCTTCATATAAATCTAAACAAAAATTTGACTTTTGGCCACTTTCGGTGGTCTCCAGCCCACTGTGCACGCTCAACTTCATTCACTAATATCTTCGTCAAATGTCAATGGTGGCAGACGGTGGCAAATAACCTGATAGTCAACATCATAATGAACCTAAAAGCACTATAGAACTTTAGATACCAGGTGTAACCTCGGGGAACTTTTGATTCCAAAATTGTCTATTGCTGTGAATTCCTTAAATGCAGGAGTACAAAGTGAGAGGATTCAAAACCGAGCTAAAATTTGGATTTCTTTTCTATAACGTAATTATTTATGACCACTCTAATAAGCAGCAATGATTGTAACATTTTGGTTCGTAACATCATGAACGAGTTTTTCAAAGTTTTTCTCCAAAAAACAGTAACAAAAAAAAGAAACATTTCTTCAATTCATAACGCTCCAGAATTAAGAGGACTAGTTACAATATCATAAAATTTGGTGAAAAGTTTCTTCAACTCATCTATATTATGAAAAATAATTCTTCCATTAATAACTGTGAAGTTGACTTTTGGCCACTTTTGGTGGTCTCTCAGCCCAATGTGCTATGGCCACGTCTCACGACCGTGAGACGGTTGGAGTGGGTGACTCCCTACTGAAGGATAGCCTGCTATTGATTCTATTACCCTAAAATAATTTTTGTGATCACGAAATAGAAAAAAATATACTGAAAGATTTTTTTACGAGTATGTAACTTGCAGCATGAGCCGGAAGCTAGAAGCATGAATCTAGGGTCAGCACACGAGAGAAGCGAGTGCAAAATCGTAGAGAAGTACGAAGAGCTTAAGGCAAGTGCTGCAATCGCACGAATAGCAGCTACCTGTGCGCATGTTTATCATTCCCTATTTTTTGCAACAATCATTCGAAAATATATGTGTTCAAAAGTGCTCATTCGTCAATCTCATTCCCAACCCATAATATTATTCCCAACCTCAAAATGTAATTCCTGTTTTGAATCAAATCTGTATTTGGAGTGAAATATTGTCTAATTTCAAACCTTTTGGTGTAAAACGTTTTTTTGTATGCTCGGGTTAGAATTTTAAAAAAATTTACAAAAAAAAACTATAAAAATTAGCCAATTTTCCACTCTGAATGCGGATTCGATTTTAAGAGAGGAATAGGCTCTAATTATCTAAAAAAAACATGTAATTCTAGCATTTATGTAATAAAATGAGGCAATTCGATTCCGAGGTTGGATCCTGGTTTCAACACCTTTAAAGCACTTTTCACATCATTTAGAGTATTTAGGCTATGGAAGTCTTCACTTACGAGATAGTCGTTGCAAAAAATACTTTCTTCAGCTTCGTTTTAATTTTATGAATTTTATTTATTTTAAATTAGGAAAGCAAAATTTAAACTAAAAGAGTTGACGTACAAAATTATATTTGCAAGTATCGATAAATATTAACACAATTACAGTCGCTTCAATGATGTCTAAGTAAGAAACTTTCCCTAAATACGCTCTAATTCTGTTAATATTCTTGAACTTTTTATAGGGGTTCTATTTTTAAACTGTATCGAATGAATGAAACAAACAGGAATAAAGTGCCTTTCGTTTAAAAACAAACGAAACATTTTTGATTGCAGTTATTTGATGAACTGTTTTTTTTTCGTTTTTCTTTCAACAGAGTTAAAAGCTATCTTGCCGAAATGCAATAAAAAAAGTAAGGTTGACTTACAATCATGTAGCTATTTAAATACCCTGAGAATATAAATCAGCACCCGATTTAAGAGGGAGCAAGTATAAATATATTCGCCCCTGATGGCGACGATCCATCTATTATTCTACTGCAATGTCAGTATACTGACAGGTGTTTTTAATTGCCAACGTGGGAACCGAGTTTGTTCTTGCGCTCATTGGAGTCGTGATGCCTCGAAGGACTCACATCCGGTCGAAATTTAAGTTTAAGGCTTATGGGTTTAAGTGTTTAAGTGTTTAAGCCATTCCTGAATATTTACGAAGACGTCTGCAGGAGTAGGCAGTATGCCGCACCTGCCTTCCTTCAGGTTGAATGAGCTACAGATATAGGTATTACTGCTGAAGGAAGAGCTGCGCAAAATTTGCTTCGTAAGTAGCAAAACCAAAAATAGTCAATGGGCCCTATACTCACTGAGAGAAAAAGTTATCTTGAAACAAAAGCATCGTTCTCTTGCTTGTTTTGTTTTGAATGACGTGAATATATGTTTTACACAAACAGAATTATTTGACTGCAAGATTAGGTGAAGTTAGTCGCATAAGGAAAACTTTTGGTACTAAAGGATTCCAGTTGAGACAAATGAAAATCCTCTCAACCTTAAATTTAAGGGGAAATTCCATTCACGTCAAGAAACATCCTTTTGTGTCAAGAGAAAATTTCTCTTAAGAGAACATCAGCGGGAAAAGATGAAATTTTGTCCAGTTTGAGCCTCTCATAAGTTTCAAGACCGAAGGTCTTGTAAAAAGCAGGCCCCGAGAAAGACCTGAGGTCAAATTTAATCACGAAAATAAATTAATTTTAATTTTGCAATTATGATTTGAAAATGAGACACTTGGACTCAACAAACTTTTGCGATTCCGACGACAATTATGTTATTTGTTTAATTATACGTTTAACTTGACATCCCAGTAGGCACAGCATTTGACGACGTTTTAATGACATCGTTACGAGATCTTTACGATGACTTTAAGACATCCTATGTCCATGTCGTTAAGATGTCATTACGATGTCGGAAAGACATTGTCAGATCGCACGACGCCTTTACGATATTGTAAAGACATCTGAACGATATGGACATAGGATGTTGTGGAATTTTATGCCCACTGGGATGCAGCTAATACAAATGCTGAAATGCATTCTGCCGTACTAACTAAAAAGATACATAAGTCCAATCTCACTCGAACTGAGAAAATCGAGAAAAACTGTTTGCCTAAAGAACTCTAATATCGAATACAATTTGGAATAATCTAGATACACTATTTGGGTAAAAACAATGTGCTCTTTCATATTTTGCAGTGAAAAATTGATTTTTTAAACAATTTCTATTGGAAAATGGACTTGCGATTTTTTATTAGTCGCGGAAAGTCAAAAATACAACGCAAAAAGAACACCAAGTCACTTGCGGACGATGCCTTTATCGAAGAGCTCGAGCACGGCCTCAAAATACAACAACAAAGCATACATAGGGACACTGTATGTTCAGCGGCTGTCCCGAACTATCCCGAACTTACCCGAACGATCGTCGCTATACTCTGTTCCACGAGAGAACGAATTCGATCGCGCAAGTTTTTATGAAAGAAGGCCTCGGAAATTTTTTTTGTCGTTGTTGAAGGAGGACACCATTTTTTTCAAATACACTGACCCAAGTGTTTTCCTCAATTTTTTGTAGCCTCACTGAGAGCCAGATGAGCGGACCGCACGTGACAGTTACAATAGGCCATAAATATTAAGGGACTTTCCACCCAAATATTCACGCCTACGATTCCCCTTCTTTGACAAGCTGTGCACAGAGAACGAAATTTCGTCGTTTCAGAAATTCGTTCTCTCGTGGAACAGAGTATAGTGTATAGCCGAATCTATAGCCAGGACTTATTTCCCTTGGATTTTCGATCAGAGCCCCACACCGAGAGAAAATACTTACTACTCTCGTCTGATCTCGTCTCACGCTACGTTAGTATGGTTTATTTCAAACTATGATAGCACACATTCTTACTGAATTAGTAAGAATGCTTACTAATTCAGTAAGAATGTGTGCTATCATAGTTTGAAATAAACCATACTAACGTAGCGTGATACGAGATCAGACGAGAGTAGTAAGTATTTTCTCTCGGTGCAGCTATTTCACAAGTCTAAAACATACGTAAGGGCAAGCGATTCTTTTCGTTTGTAAATTCGCTCCGCACTCGTTCACTTTTACACTGCAAAGAAAACACAAAGTTCTTCAGGTTCTTTTTATGTTGTATTTTTTAACTTTTTCGACTTTCCTCATTTATAAACACTCGTTTTTTGCAATAAATATTAATCATTAATAATTTGTATTAAAACAGTTAGAAGCACCTTTCTCTTACGAATCCAATGATACCAAAAACTCATTTGTCATACAAATGTCACTTATGTATATTTTTAATTTGGACGGCAGAATTTTTACATTGAACTTCTTCAAATTGTAAACTTTTTTATATGAATGCCATATGTCTGGAATCTTCAAAATTGTTAGATTCCGAAAATCATGTTTTCAAATTGCTAGTTACAAAATTACGTATATTTTACATTTACATAAGGAAGAGCCAGAGTTTGGCTCAGAATTGGCGCACTGCTGTTCCAAGCTTCGTCTTTACTTTTGCTAAACATGTTTCAACAGGAAAAGCCAGAGTCTGGCTCAGCAAAGGCGCATCACTGGGCCCAGTGTTACTTTTACTACGGCAAACCAAGTTTTAAGATGAAGAGCCAGAGTTCGGCCCAGACTCGGCACACTGCAGTTCCCAACTTCGTCGGAATTAGGTGCCAAGTACAGGCCAAATTATTTATTCAGATCACGGTGCGATATTGACGGCCGAGGTTGGGCCGTTATTGGGATCCACTGGAGAGCCGACGACCCATGTGGAAATTTATGTCAATCTAAAACGTTGTAGAATGGTCTAAAACACCTAAAATCCTAACCTTACACGGAAATTAGAAAGAAATTGATCAAATATATTTAATAATTACATAATAAGTGATAAACAATATGTACTATTATGCTTAAGGGTCCTTACAAAAAAGTTGCGAAATTAAATTCCCTGCCGTTTTTTACCCATTCCAATGATTTGATAGATTTTTAAAAAATAATATTAGGATAAAGTACTTGCATGAAAGTGGTTTTTCGCAAAGTTTCAAAATTTTAGTTGCTTTTGTTTAGAAATAGAAAATTAAAACATAGCTCAAAGGACCCCGGACACATCTATGGAAAATATAGTAACGATGCAATTGGCTGAAACTGTGGTATAATGTAGTTTATAATATCCTGATCAAATAAAGTCCTAAGACTCTGGGTCCAAAAAACGCCAGGTGTCGAGATAGGAGGGACCAAATGTCACTTTTCATTGACGTAAGAGGAGGTCCGTGTACCCTTGAGGACATAGCATGAAATGATATGTCACATGACATGGCATGACATGACACATGACATGACACACGACATGACACACCACATGACATGACACATGATATGACACATAACATGACATGACACACGACATGAGACATGACACATGACATAAAACATGACATAGCAAATGATATGACACATAATATGACACACGACATGACACATCAGATGACACACGACATGACACACGACAGGACACACGACATGATACATGACATGGCACATAAGATGAAACATAAGATGACACATAACATGACACATAACATGACACATAACATGACACATAAAGTGACATATAAGATAACACACGACATGACACATGACAAGACACACGGCATGATACACGAAATGACACATGACATGACACTCAAGATTACACATAAGATGACACACTGGCAATGAGTATCTGCCCGTGAGACCTGGTGTAACAAATAATTTTTTTCTTTACAAATTACAATGCAAAACCAGAGATTGCCTTTCATTTGCATACATCGAATTTAACCTCCAATACGATGTTAACGTAGAAACCGTTTACGACTCTAGATGGCACTAGTGATAAAAGTGGTAAGTAAAATGTTTTGGTAACCATAGATAGCATTTTTCTCACCGGTGAAGAAAGCATATTGCTCACGAATGTTTGGGATTTTGCTCATCGCCTTCGCGCACGATGAGGAATCGACCATTTTCGATATGTGCATAAGCGGTGGCCGAACGAGGGTTTTGCATGTATATGTAAAGAAAAAAATGCACTATTTTTAAGTTATTTGTGTCAACTTTAAATATTTTTTTAATATTTTCAAAATTTAATGTACCATTAGATGACACACGGTGACTGTGGTAACAGTCACTTTTCGTCAGAGAAAGAACAATTTATTAAAAGTTATCAATAATTATCTTCCTAAAATGTGCTGTTAAAGGTGCCCTTATTTCTTTAAAGGCCAAGTGCTTTGAATGGAGGCAATTGGATCACAACGCAAAAGAAGCTCAAAAAAGGGGAAATAGGGTAACTTTCTCACGAAAAAGGGGAAAATAGGGAAAAAATTAAACATTTACTTTTGTATGTCGAATAGAACGAACCATTTTTTTATGAAATGTTATATTTTAAAATAATTTTCAATGATTTTTCAATGATTTCTTCCATTAAAGAATTTATTTTTAAAAATTTGATATACTTAGGTCGTTGGAAATCCATTAACAGTGATATAGTCCGAGAAAAAATAAAATAATTATATAATAATGTAATATAATAATAATAAAAATAATAATAAAATAACACAATTTTGACATGTTTAACATAGTTCTTATAAGCATTTCTTTCCAGGGTTTGTCATTTCTTCCTTACTATAACTAATACTCACAATTTTAGTTTAAAACTACACTCTTCAGTAGAGCGAAGTAAAATGTTAAAATTAAACGAATCGTTTGAGCTTGGGGATAATAATTTGGGGTCCGACATCCAAAACAAGTATACAACAAATTTTGAAATCAGGTAATATCTTCTGTTCTGTTTTTTAAATTTGCAATTAAAATTTTTAAGAATTAAACAATATTTGTTTTCTTTAAAATTGTTTGAAAATGTACAAAAGCATGTTTTTTGGATTGATTCAAACCTGAAATTTTTTCACCTTGAACCAAAGAAACATGTTATTATTTTTTATTCATGCAGGGACATTTTTTTCGTAACGTTCCAAAATCGCAAAAAAAAATGAAATCCCAAAAATCCTAAATCACGGGACGTGACACCTCCCCCCTAAGTCGAACGCGGGGTGATGCATTCAAGTGGGGCTTCAGAGTCCCACATGGAGCGAACGTCCGCGTTCGAACGTATGGTAGAAGGGTCGTTATAAATACTAGATTAAAAATTAAGATCGAACAGAAATCCATTTTATCATGAATAATTTTCTGCAAAATGAGCATGAAAAAGATTCAAAAAACAAAAAGTAGACTCCTAAACTGCCTCACTTTTCGGCTTTTTAGAGACAAAAATAACTAATTGAAAAAAAAAGAGGGAGAAAAGGAGAAAAAGTCAACCAAAAACCAACCTCTCACTTTTTCCTTTATCCGTCTTTCTTTTTTTTTTTTAATTGTAATAATCTGAATAGATTGGTTTGAATCACCCAAAAACACTAGACACAATTATGTCTTATATGTAAGTTTATATTCATGAAAATAACATGAGTATACAAAAAAAATATATATATATATATATGTAGTATTAAATATGTTTTGAGATCAGGGATTACATATTGTACTTATAGTTTCTACGTGGACGGAAACAATGCGGAGCTACATGTCCTCTCTCATAACATCTTTTGCATGCGTTAAACCATTTATAAAGTTTTATCTTATTTGTACTAACTTGTGCGTCTGAAACTATTTGCACATTCACATTCTCGTTAACATTGATTCTTAATTTAATATAATTTTCTTCGCAGAACATAAATTTTTCTGCAAACGCGTTTAACATATGGCGAGCAGCATTTTGCCTCGCAGCCTTTTTTGTAGATGCAGGCTCATCTTCATATAGATATTTTACATTATTTTTATGCATTATGCATTAAGCCTCAAATGGTGACAATTCGGCGTTATGACCTAGTGTCTTTACAATAAAAATAGGATTCGAAAAATCGTGTTTATTTAACCAGTAATTAGCAAAACTTTTTGAATTTTCCTAGTGAATTTTGAAGTAAGATTTAATTACATATGCAACGTTGCCACAATAAAATTGTGTTTATATTCACAAAAATTGTATTCAAGAAATTGTATTTTCGATGACTGTGTTACGTTGGGCCATAACTGACAAAATTTTGGCGCTAAATTCGAATTTTTTGAATGTTTCGTTACTACTAATTGGCACCTTTTTACAAACATTAAAAATATCTAAAACTAAGACGCGTACAAATATTTTCGCTACAACAAATAAGAGAGAAAGAGATACATATGAACATAACTTGTGAATTTACAAAAATATACAAATCGTGCAACTGTACTGAAATGTACTTGAAGAAGAAAACAAAGGTGAAAGGTCAATTTCACTGTGATTATAAACATGGTACTTACGTACAGAAATTTTCGCGAAATGTACTTCCTTAAATACAATTGCACGTTAAGTGGTAACGAGTAAATGAAAATATGAGATCTATGTATATTCAATCATTGTTTTCGAGAATTTCAGTATCAGCATCCGAGTCCTCTTTCGGAATTATTATTCTACACATCAATTTAAAAAGGATCATCCAATCTTACGTTAACATCATGAAATAGATACATATTTATTTACGAGGTTAAATATAAAAACTATAAAATTGTATTTACATAGTATAGTGTAAATAATACTTATAAAGAAGGAGAAGAATTATAAAGCTTCCTATTAGAAAAATAATTTTTACATTGACAAAAGTGGTTATTTTGCAAGAAATATTCTTCTAATAGTATAGAGACAGATAAGAACATAGTTTACTTCTATGAGTAATATAAATTTTAATAAAAAGGTAAAAGATATCAGGATTTTCGGAAAAGATTTTTTGTCGAAAGTTTTCGAGGTGATAGCACTTTTCGGTCGCATGTCCCGGTCTTCCGCAAATTAAACATGCTATTTTAGTGTCCTGAGCAACATGGAATTTATTATTTTTAGTAATAATTCGCGATTCTGATTCTTCTTCTGAAGATTTGATTGGCTTATTTTTTCGCAATTCTGAACATGCATTTAATTTTCTTTCAATTTCAAGCGCCTCATTGATAACAGTTTTAAAAGTTTCATTCACGTTATCTTTTAATCTTATCTCTATTTCTGAACGTAAACCCCTTTTAAAACATTTAAACACATCATCTTCTAAATTTGCTTTAAACGTGTCATCCGTGGCACCATCATTGCCTAATTTATGCGCGTCTTCGATCCCATCTGCTAATTCTTTTATTCGCGCAGCGTATGATATAACATTTTCTTTATCCTACATAAATATATTGCCTAGTTCTCCTTGCAGCTGGTATACGCTTTTCGCGGGAGAATAAACCTTTTTTAATTTTTCTATTAACTCATCTAAAGTTCGAAACGTATTTCCGAATATGCATTTCCGCGCTTCTCCGGTCAATTTACTTCTAACTAATCTAGCAAGATTCTCATGTGCCTGTGTGGGAATTATAGCTTTTGCTTCTGTGCATCCCTCTATAAAATGTGCTAAAGGGATGTTACTTCCGTCAAAAATAGGGAATTATCGCTACCGAATTCCAAGTCTAGTTTTTCTAATTCAACATTCATTTTATTTTTCCTATCACTCTCAAGCCCTTTCTTATTTAATTCTACTTGCTTAGCTAGTTGTGGGTTTGGTTTGGCAAGATTCCTGGTAATAGTTCTTTTAATGTTCCCTAAATCGACAGGTTTTTCATTAGGCATTGGTTATATTTATTTACGGACATATTTCACAGCAATAGAATGTAAAGATTATAAGTTACCTACCTTCGTTCGGGTTTTTGTGCTTAAAAAATGTATATAAAATAAACTTTCTTCCAAAACAAATTAAATATTGGCTCTCTTTTGTTTGGTTTCCCGGCCGATGCACCATAAAAAGGTTGTATGTTACGTCATGGAAAACGTAAAATACTTTCCTTTTTAATTAGGTTCCTCGTTTTAGTTAAGATCGAAGATCTCGCACAGGGAAGAGGAAAGAGTAGCCAATAAATAAATATAGATTAGTTTAAACAATTTATTATAATCAATTACACTTGAAACGTATTGTTTATTAAGGCTTTAGCACAAGAAACTGAAGGAAGGCATGTAGACACTCTAATCCTTGGCCAGGACCTTTAAAATAAAGGAGACTCATGTATTATGGCCCAAAAGGAGTTAGGTAATGAAATTAGATTTATTAAAATTAGAACTTACCGGTTTATTGATTCGATTGAAGAAACAAATGATATCTATATGGTCTCCTTGTAGTGGTGTGAAAAAAAGGGGTTGTGCACCTTGATGTAAACAATAAGGGTTCCAATTCAGGGTTGAATGGGTACGAAGTAATCCAAGATGGGAAATCCCAGATTCGGGTTTCCCGGTGCACAACACTTGACACAAGGGCACATACACTAACACGCGAAGGATACCGGTTTGACACACTAGACACTGGACAGTCGAATCGGGGAAAACCGTAAGAAATTGAGAAGAGTTGTACGGAACTGTAACTTCTAATTTTTTGACTGAGCCATGCTGGTCCATTCACTTTTTATAGGGTCTATGGCTACGTTCATGCATGCTGCAACGATCCTGTATACGCGTACGTCACGTATATATATATAGATACACTATACGGGTTGTAATGTTTTCAGTATATCTATAGCTATGTCCTCCAGTTCCACGTGCTTTTGGGCCCTATACTCTATGCGTTTATGGTTAGACAGTGTACGCTACGAATTACAATGTTCTTACTATAGTCTATATTCTATACCTAGTCTGCTCTCGTGCCGGACATATATATAGCTACATCTTACAGTGTACAACGTGCTGACTATATATATATATATATATAGCTGCACTACACAGTGCACGATATTCGCTCTGTATTTATTAAGTATTTATTAGTATAAGCATGCAAATATATAATTATATGAATAAATATATTAACATATATATATATATATATATATATATAAGCCACACGAGGTGACACGAGGGAGAAAAATGGTAAAATGTTTCTTTGGTTCAAGCTGAATAAATTTCAGGTTTGATATATTCAACTTTTTTTTAATGTGTGCATATGACTCAATCCAAAAAAAACATGTTTTTGCACATTTTCAAGAGAACTGTTACTGCGCAAAAAATTTATTTTTTCGTAATTTTTTATTATTTTTCACTAGTAAACGCTATAAATATAACCAATTCGTCCCATAGGAAATTTATTTCGAATTTGAAATCGTTAAATTTCACTGATTAAATTTTTTTTCACTTTTGTCAAATGCCAACCCACAAGTTTTTTTTCCTTCAGACTCAACGATTTGATTCGATTTAGCATTTTTACTCAGTCCTACTCTTCAGTGCTCTTAAACTCAAATTAAAAATTGCTCAAGTTAGAACATTTAACATTGCAGTTGATGAATTTGGAATATTCCATTTTTTAATTAGGAAGGTATATAAAGTGTCCACCTTCTAATGCTTATTTAAAAAATATTGTATATTTCGTATTGTTATTGATACCTTACTTATTCATGAATGATTTATTTAAGTGCTATAATTGCTTTAATTATTATTCAATAATGTGTACACTTACTAATCTCAGAGAATTTTTCGCGTAATTCAAATATTGTATTTTCAAATATAGTATATTTAAAGAGAAAAGGGGAAAACGGGGAAGTTTTTTGAGAATAGAGGAAAAGGGGAATTTCAAGAAAAAAGAGGAAACTAAGAAAAAAGGGGAAGAGTGTGTACTAGGGTGGCTCAAAAACACTTTTTTGTAGAGGGCGACGATCCCCCCCCCCCCCATTTTGTTCCAAATCCGAAAAACGAAAATCCCTAATTTTTGTTTTTTCGTTTTTCCGATTTTAACTGCTGCCGGTTTTGACTTGAAGTTTCCCATGTAAAATCCATGGGGAAAAATCAATTTTTTGAGTTCTTGTAATAATTTTTTAGGGTTTGAAAAAATGTGACGGAAAAATATAGAGGCTTGAAGAGAATTATCCAACGCGGAATTTCATGTATCGGACATATGGGTTTGACACCCCTAACACACCCCTACGAGTCCCTGAAAATTACCCTTAAAAGCAAAAATATAAATTCTTCATAAAAACGACCTTTTGGGCACTGTATTCTCATTTTTTTTACCTAAAATTATTTATATTGATCTAGTGGAATATTTATCAACATTTTTTGATGAATTTTCAATTATTTATACAAATGGAATTTGTTTAAATAAATTTTTTTTCAAATTCGTCTTTATCCTAAAAATTATTACTATTGGTCTAGTGGAATATTTATTAACAATAATTTATTGATTTTCAATTATTTAAACGAATGGAATTTGTTTAAATCATTTTCTTTGGTAATTTTTTTATTAAAGTTTATTATTATTTCTTCAGTGAAATGTTTATCAACATTTGTTAATTAAATTGCAAAGATTTAAACAAATTCCATTTGTTTGAATAAGTTCCCTTACACTTCTTTTGTTTTAAGAAATAAGGGGTTTTTGTCTAAAAATTCGTGGAACTGGCAGTTTATTATCTATAATAACAAATTTATTAAAAAATAATTTCCAATTGTATAAGAAATAAATTATTATTGATTTTTAATAACCTATGTATAATTTGTTTAAACAATCATTTATTAACGAGAGATGAGGACCAAAAACAATTTTTATTGCAACTGGTTAAAGAGTATAGGAAAAAGTTCCCAGATAGCAAAAGAACAACATTATGTCGCGACACAGTGATAGACAATATAGATTAAGATTATATAAGAAAAAAGCGAACAAATTGTTGTGGAAACAAGGAAGGCTTTGTTAAATAATCAAGGTAAAATGTAAATAATTGACAATTAATTAGGCAATGTTAATAAATATTCCACTAGACCAATATAAATAATTGTAGGTAAAAAAATACGAAAATACAGTGCCCAAAAGGTCGTTTTTATGGAGAATTGATATTTTTTGTTTTAAGGGTAGTTTTCAGGGACTCGTGGGGGTGTGTTAGGGGTGTCAAACCTACATGTCCGATACATGAAATTCTTCGCTGGATAATTCTCTACAAGCCTCCATACTTTCCCGTCACATTTTTTTAAACCCTAAAAAATTATTTCAATAACTTAAAAAAGTGCTTTTCTCCAATGTATTTTACATGGGAAACTTTAAGTCAAAACCGGCAGCACTTAAGATAAAAAAAAAATTAGGGATTTTCTTTTTTCGTATTTGGAACAAAATGGGGGAGGGGGGATCGTTGTCCTCTAGCACGAAAAAAAATGTTGCCATGCATTTTTGAGCCACCCTGGTGTGCACCCTGTTATTATATAATCTTCTAAAAATACGTTGGTGTTAAAATGAATTAAAAAGCTTTATTTCAAAACTAGTTTAGTTAATTCTTTACAAAAGAGATTTATTTCGAATCCGCTTGTATCAACAGAAAACGCAGATAAACATTACTTCGTACAAAAATTTATCTACATTAAAAATATGATTTTTGATCACTGAAATTGATGTTTTCGTTCTATTTTGGGTGTGAAATAATGGAAAAAATACTTCAGCTGCTTTTTTAAAGTTTAATTAAAAAAAACGTCATAATACAAATTTCAGAACTTCTGGCCAACGACCCTTCACATTTTATGAATAATATAGGTAGGTTCCACAAATCAAAAACTATAACAGTTAAAAAAAAAAGACAGAAGAAAACTAATGAAAAATATTATCGTTTTTAGAATTACGAAAAAAGAAAAGTTTTGCGGAGTTTCCGAGCACAACCAATATCTCTAATGCCCTTTTTATTAACATTTATAGTTTCCAAAATGAGTCTTATTTTTACATTCTCATCATAATGAGAAGAAAAATGACTTTCGTGGATTTCATTAAATGTCGACGTTTTGAAAGCCCCTGAGTCAGAAAAAATGGTTTTTACGTCGGTGTCTGTCTGTCTGTCGTTGTCGTTGTCGTCGTTGTCGACTGTATATCGGATAACTTTCGAAAGACTAATCGGATTGGGTTGTGCTTTGGCACACAGTTTGTGGGACCAAAAAGAGAGATCAAGTTCGTTAACCAGCTATTTTAGATGAAAACTCAAAAAGTTAATACATTTTCAAAAATTTTTAGACCATTTTTTTCCAAATTTAGAAATTCCACGGACGGCTATCCATAGTACGCAGGAATTGAAACAATTTATCTTTACGACTTTTTTCGATAAAAGGAAAACTGTTAGATTTGTAGCATTTTCAAAATCCCCCCCCAAAAAAAAACGAAAATTCACATTTTGAGCGAAACAAAGCACAATTTGAAAAAAAGTCAAGAGACAAAAAACGTTACATTTTGAAAGCCCTACAGGAATATCATGACAACTTTTCGAATTTCCTTGAAAAAATCGAAAATTCAAATTTTGATCGCACAAAAAATAATGAATTATTACATTCTCATCATAATGAAGAGGTATTGATTTTACGTGGAAAATGACTTTCGTGGATTTCATTAAATGTCGACGTTTTGAGGCCCCCTGAGTCAGAAAAAATGGTTTTTACGTCGGTGTATGTCTGTCTGTCGTTGTCGTTGTCGTCGTCGTCGTCTGTATATCGGATAACTTCCGAAAGACTAATCGGATTGGGTTGTGCTTTGGCACACAGTTTGTGGGACCAAAAAGAGAGATCAAGTTCGTTAACCAGCTATTTTCGATGAAAACTCAAAAAGTTAATACATTTTCAAAAATTTTTAGACCATTTTTTTCCAAATTTAGAAATTCCACGGACGGCTATCCATAGTACGCAGAAATTGAAACAATTGATCCCTACGGCTTTTTTCGATAAAAAGAAAACTGTCAGATTTGTAGCATTTTCAAAATCCCCCCCAAAAAAATGAAAATTCACATTTTGAGCGAAACAAAGCACAATTTGAAAGAAACTCACGAGACAAAAAACGTTACATTTTGAAAGCCCTACAAGAATATCATGACAACTTTTCGAATTTCCTTGAAAAAATCGAAAATTCAAATTTTGATCGCCCAAAAAATAATAAATTATTACATTCTCATCATAATGAGAAGGTATTGATTTTATGTGAAAAATGACTTTCGTGGATTTCATTAAATGTCGACGTTTTGAGACCCCCTGAGTCAGAAAAAATGGTTTTTACGTCGGTGTATGTCTGTCTGTCGTTGTCGTTGTCGTCGTCGTCGTCGTCGTCGTCTGTATATCGGATAACTTTCGAAAGACTAATCGGATTGGGTTGTGCTTTGGCACACAGTTTGTGGGACCAAAAAGAGAGGTCGAGTTCGTTAATCAGCTATTTTCGATGAAAACTCAAAAAGTTAATACATTTTCAAAAATTTTTAGACCAATTTTTTCCAAATTTAGAAATTCCACGGACGGCTATCCATAGTACGCAGGAATTGAAACAATTTATCCCTACGACTTTTTTCGAGAAAAAGAAAACTGTCAGATTTATAGCATTTTCAAAATCCCCCCAAAAAAACGAAAATTCACATTTTGAGCGAAACGAAGCACAATTTGAAAAAATGTCAAGAGACAAAAAACATTACATTTTGAAAGCCCTACAAGAATATCATGACAACTTTTCGAATTTCCTTGAAAAAATCGAAAAATCAAATTTTGATCGCACAAAAAATAATGAATTATTACATTTTCATCATAATGAGAAGGCATTGATTTTATGTGAAAGATGACTTTCGTGGATTTCATTAAATGTCGACGTTTTAAGACCCCCTGAGTCAGAAAAAATAGTTTTTACGTCGGTGTCTCTCTGTCTGTTGTCGTTGTCGTCGACGTCGTCTGTATACCGGATAACTTTTGAAAGACTGATCGGATTGGATTCTGCTTTCTCACACAGTTTCAGGGTCCAAAAAGAAAGATGGAGATCGTTACCCAGCTATTTCGGATTAAAATTCAAAAGATTAGAGCATTTTCAAAAATTTTTAGACCATTTTTCTCAACATTAAGGAATTCTATGGACGGCTATCTATAGTTCCCAAAAATTCAAACAATTTATGTCGATTGACATTTTTCGATAAATTGAAAATTTACAGAGTTACAGCATTTTCAAAATCCAAAACAAGAAACGAAAATTAACATTTTCAGCCAAACAGCGCACGATACGAAAAAAATGTCAACAAGAGAAAAACGTTTCTTTTTGCACGTTCTTCAAAAGTCTCATAACGACTTTCTGAATTTTCTTGAAAAATCGAAAATTCACATGTTTAATACAAATTTTGTCATTTTTATCTAAGGACATAGAACGTAACATATGGTCGTTGCGAAGCGCGACGACCGAATTTCGTGCCGCGAGCGCGCTCAAAGTTTTGAGTTTCTACTATACGATCAACAGAAATGAGCGTGGAGCGCGAGGTTTACATAATTTTTAAACGAAACATCGAGCGCGAGTGTCTTGATGAGAATGTGTTCCTTAAGGTCGGTAGAACCTTAGGTAAATTAGTTCTTCCTTTTATGTAAAACTGACATGATAAAACCAAAATCAGGGCATAACGATGAAACTTACTAATAGCCCGCGAAGCGCGCAATAACGAGCACACGAAGTGCGAAAGCCTAGAGGAACTGAGCTTGAAGTGTAAGACAAATGCGTCCGAGCGCGTAGCGCGAGGTGAATACATTATCGAGCGCGAAGCGCAAGATAAACATATTATCGAGCGCGAAGCGCGAGATCCAACAGGTGCGCGCCCTAGGCGCGCTCAAACTTGCGAGCGAAACGAGCCGCGCTCGAAGCGCGCGATGAGGATGTGCCCGCGACGAGGGCAGATTTTTTAACTTAAATTTAATTGTTGACCCCAAAATTTCGTATCAAGAAATCATTCCAAATTCAAAAAAGTTTATTTTATTTCTAAAATATATATTTGGATAAAAACTGTGCCACGAGCTAGTTTTTGTGCTCGCCTAGCACAATTTAGCACAAATTTCAGATTGCGGGTAAAAAAATCGTTCCAAGATTAAAACAGATGACTTGCTTTAGGAAATATGAATATTATAAATGAAGAAACACATGTGGAAATTCGGTCGTGACCCTAACCGGGCCCAAGCCTGGCAAAACTAGGCATAGGCCTGGTCATCAAGCCTGGGTCAAGTTAGAACGAAACGCTAAATCTGGCCAGGGCCTGCCTTGATAGCCAGGCTAGATCGCCGAGCCAGGCCCAAGCTTGACTTTAACTTATTATCGATTCTGCACCATTTCATTTTTAGGAAAGTTTTTTTTTTTCTCTTTTAAAAGACTCATCAGATCTGAAACCATTAATTTTAGGCGTACCACACATCTCGTTACACTTCTTTCTGGATAAACTTGATGAAATTTTAAGCAATTTTTCCTCAAGAACGTCACGTTGAAAAAACACGGATCACCGACTGTCAAGTACGGAAGCATCTTGACGTGGAAAATCTACAAGAAAAACTTAGTTACCCGTATCCACCATGTTCTTTTCATGCACGCCCCTCTCCATGCATGTTCAAATTATCAACAAGCAGTTTAAACTAACCATAAAAATGTGTTTCAATTAAAAACACCAAAAATATGACACTGAATGACAATCGACAATTTTAAATTTAAATGAAGGAATACCTATTTTATCACAAATATGAATTGAAAATAATTCTTAATATTTGTATGCCCAAGCGTAGACACTGGAAGTAAATTGGCGATTTCCACACAGGAATAAAAATAATTGGGACACATTTTGTTGTATCGGCTAAGAAGCACTGGAAAGGGTGAAATCTTGGTGTACACCAATACGCGTAGAAAATAGTACCCCTCCAAGGGTGGTTTTCGTTTTTCAGGTATAATCAATAATCGTGATTTGAAAAAACAACTTGTTTTAAGGGGGTGTTTAAATCGATGAATTCAAACCAAAGGTCAAAATAACCAAATTAAAATTGACGGATCCAATATGGTATCTTGATGTATATGAGAACTTCACCTTTTAGAGGTTATTTTCAAGATGTGCTCCTCAGCCGATATAACAAAATATGTGTCGATTATTTTACACAGATCTACAAGTGAGCACGGTACCATCAAAATTGACGAGTGACAGTACCGTCAGTTTACTTGTCACACGGAAAAAATTTGTACTTGAGGAATCACAGAATTTGTTAGCATGTGGTGGATATAAGAAAAAATCCGTAATAATTACAGACCTACGTTTTTGTGAATTCTACAGAACTTTTTCTATGAGAATTAAATATAATTAAGAAAAATTCTTAAACGAGACACTAATTTTAGCAACGGGAATCCTTAAAATTTGCGTAACTAAAGTCCGTTAAAAATAAAATGGAAGACTGGATATTTCACAGAACGCCCCTCAAATCAAAAACACGACAGAGTTCTGTAATTTCTATATAACCTCGCCGTCGTTTCCAAGACGAAGAAAAATTTCGATTTATAGAGGGGCTTCTGTATTTAGCCTACTTTATGTATCAGAAGGAAGGACGGACGGAGGACAGCGAGAGACACTTTCTTAACTTATTATTCGCACGCAAACATTATTCTATAGCCTAACCTGATATATATATATATATATATATATATATATATATATATATATATATA